>CABFOW010000379.1:148131-170662 GCA_902141385.1 Timema californicum | reverse complement strand
CCTCTTTTAGGAAGTTGCGTTGCGCCTTTCACACTCCTCCCTGATGAGTTCCGATAGAATGAAACCTGGGTCGGGGGATCGGGCGGTGTAGATCAATTTTCTTTAAGAGGCAACCATTACCTTTTTGTCCATTGGCAGCAGTGTAAAGTGTGAACTGTGTTCTTCTTTTCATTGTAATGGCCATATTGTGTTTGTCACCCCTTTTGTGTGTTTCTATCCACCTCTCCTATACCTTCTTCCAAATATAATATAAGGACTCTTTTGTGACACTAAAACGGGAAACTCATATTTAAGGTGGAGATGAAGGCTACGCGAGAAAAGGTCAGTGTTTTCGCGGTTTTTTATAGCAAAACTTTTTTTGTCAAAATAAATTAGATATTGCTTCTATAAAAACAGAATTTAGTTTTCTTTGCACAGTGATATCAACAGAGGTTGATGAAATTCCAGGACAGTCTTGATGCCAAAAAAATTAAACTATGTTTGTATAAAAGCAATATTTGTTTTCTTTTGACAACAAAAATGTATAAAATGTGCAAAAGCACTAGCCTTTTCTAACGTTCCCTATACTTACACCTTAATACTACTCATAGTACATTTTAAATCGTTAATGTATATTATTTCAAAGAATTTTATAACAATACGTGATTATGTTTATCTTTGGTTTGATTGCACATACCGTATTTGGAAAACAAACGGCCCTTTTAAAATTACCTGCATTTTCAACACCGTAGATATTAAGAAGCTATTTATAAGTATGTTCAGTAACTGTGAAAACATGAACAATAATATCTTCAACATTATAGTTTAAGTATAAAATGTGTGTTACATATCAATGTGAAATATACCCCCCTTACCCTCAGTCACACGTAGCACCATGAAGAAATTAGGACTTCCCTCCCCCACCTTTACCCCCCCACTCTTTTAAACAGCGCTACGTGGTTAATGGATGACCCTTAAAGGGTTCGCTTACCGTAGCGCTAAGATGCGTTGAAAACGTTTAATAAATCCAAGTTATGAAATAAGGTTTAGGCGTGTGGCATTACTGACCGGGAGGTACATGACGTCCAAATTTTGTCGCCTGTATGTAGACTATTTGTCGCTCTGATGACACAAAGCGTTACCCTGGGTACACTTATGTAGGTTGTCCACACGTACCCGCAATGAGATGATGTGATGAAAGTGAATATGGAGGTGTGGGCCGGTGGGAGTCTTAAACCTAACTTGGGCATCATATTATAGTGATATCTCCCCCGCGATTGGGCGCCGATTATAGTGATATCGGCCCCGTGATTGGGTATCAATTATAGTGATATCTGCCCCACGATTGGGCACCAATTATAGTGATATGACCCGCAATTGGGCACCAATTATAATTATATCTGCCCCACGATTGGGCACCAATTTATAGTGATATCTGCCCCATGGTTGGGCATCAATTATAGTGATATCTCCCCCGTGATTGGGTACCGATTATAGTGATATCTGACCCACGATTGGGCATCAATTTTAGTGATATCTGCCCCGCGATTGGGCATTAATTATAGTGATATCTGCCCCACGATTGGGCACCAATTATAGTGATATGACCCACGATTGGGCACCAATTATAGTGATGTGACCCGCGATTGGGCACCAATTATAGTGATATCTGCACCGCGATTGGGCATCAATTATAGTGATATCTGCACCGTGATTGGGCACCAATTATAGTGATACAAGATTTTATATTATGATGATGATGATGATGATGTCGAGGATGTGGACCCGTGTATGCCTTACGGTGAGCAGTAGGTATAATGATATCGGGTTTTAAGACGATGACGGCGCGTGCATGCGCACTTGTTATCACACGACTATGACGATCTGATTTCACGTGTTTCTCACCGTGGGATTATTTATTGGTTCACTTTGAGATTCGTTGAGATTTAACACGGTACACAATTTACTTTGTCTATTTCACTTTTTAATATGTTAGGGTGATTGTGAGATGAAATGGAAGACCTACAGTTTAACGTGGGGTCCGTACCACGGTGTAGGCCTGGCATTCCTTCACATTCACAAGTTGTGATTAATACACGTTTTGTCAGAGGTGAAGGAAGGGTTTGGTAATCAGATAAATCTGTGCCGGGACCAAGGATTGAACCCCGGACCTCCAGTACAGAAGTACGACACCTTAGCCTTAGACCACCAGGTCACCCTGTTTAAAAAAATAGTAGCTGAAAAAATGTTTTTTATTGCGTATGGTTTTACTGACCGAGAGAGACATGGCATCCATTTGGGTCGCCTGTATGTAGACTATTCTCCGCTTTGTTGGAACAACGTAGCCCAGGGTACACCTATGGAGGTCCTACACGTCGTACCCGCAATGAGATGATGTTATGGTAGTGAAAATGGGGGAGCGGGCCAGTAGGAGTATTTAACCTAACTTAGGCCTAATTTACCAACCCTTTGAGACCGTTGGGGTAGTTCCCCCCAAGGTCCGAGCAAGGAATCGAACTCGGAACCCCTAGATTCGTAGCCAGATGCACTGACCGTTACACCATGACGTCGGAAGGAGCATATGTAAGACCATCCCAGCCTCCATGGTCAAAAATTGTACCACATTCCCTCCACGACAATGCATTTCAACCCCAACAAATATATATTAAAGATCTAGTATTAAAGATATGGTCAGAGACCGTAACTCTGTCGGTAGCGTGACTGTCTACTGCGCTAAGGGTCTTGAGTCCGATTCCCGGCATGGCTGAAAAACTAATAATAGGTGAAATGTGGGTTTAACCTCTCAGAGTGATCATTTAACGGCCAGGAGCTGGATTTCATGTCTGTTCTAGATTTATGTTGATCTATAGGTCGCGGGCTGAAATAAGCAGTCGGTTCAGAAACTGCTCGTTAAACATCTAATATATATATATATATGTGTGTGTGTGTGTATTATAGAGATTATAATGTTAAGGTCGACCAATGGCCGAGAATGAGGTTTTTTATACCCTCAAGTAGTTTCCCAGCTCTTCCGACGACCCTAGACATTGTCAGATTCAGATAGGAAGAAACATTCTTTACGATCACAAATATTTAAAACCATGTTAATATATTCATACGTCAAGCCATATGCCCTGTAAATGTCACTTTTTGATAGATACTATTAATCCCAAAACCAATAATGATAATAAACACTATTCATTGTAACCACAATAGTTTTTTTTCCTTCGATTATTATTATTATTTAGCACCGCGTCTTACTACCCGTTTGGGTTATACGCTTTAAGTACTAATTACGCTAATGGATTAAGAATTTGGAAGGTTGAATTAGAGGAAGTGAGCCCGCATTTGCGTGGAGGGAGAGTGGAAAACCATTTAGGAACACCCACCCCCCCCCTCAGTTCACCATACCGAGATTCAAACCTCGATCTCCTCAGCAGTCGAGCTCAACACGACTAGTGCGTTAGCCAACTACGCCACCGAGGCGGGTTTTTTCCTTCTAAAAAACGAATGTAGACTATATAGTTTTGTCCGGCTACTGAAATTCATATTGAGAGCTTAGCGGTCAAAATTTATCACTTTATATAGGTATATAAATATTAACTAAACATTAAACTAGCACAACTTTGAATTTAACCTTCACATTATTTAAAACATGAACTCTCCAGATACGCTGTTATTTGTCGCTTTTTATATTTTATCAAACTGCAAGCTAGGGGGTTGATAGGTATATTCCTCCCCCACTTACTGGATCCACCCTATAATTCCTCTTTCTTTACAGACGTATTCGTCATGTGTATTCAGAACTTTGATTCAAATGGTTTCAAGTTGAAAAGTTTTGCTGTTTCCTAGTCTCAAAAGACTTGCCCTTTTCACCAATTTCTCTATACTCACTAACTTTTCTAATCATTTTGTCTTATTATAAATCAGCTTGTTGCCTGGACAATGTACAGAATCACAAAAACCTGTAAAATATATATTTTAATATAATAATGGTAGCAGGGAATAGTTTTATATATTTTCTTATTGCTTTATTTTGATACTACCCGCTTCGGTGGCCGCATAGTCTAACACGCTACTCACGCGGTTGACTAGGCTACCGATGGTGGGGAAATCGGGGTTCGAATCTCGGTTGGGTGTACTGAGGGTGGTTTTTCCAAAATTGTTTTCCACTCTCCCTCCACACGGGTGCGGATATATTTCCTATCGACATAATCTCCATAATCCCTAACGTCCATTAGCGTGATTAGTACAAAAGCGTAACGGGTAGTAAGACGTGGTGCTAAAAAAATATGTTCTATATTGTTTTTAAACCATAAGTAAAAAAGTCAACTTTTGGGAGGGGTGCGGGGTCTAACACCCCTCCCTCCCCCCCAGCTCCAGCTTTGCAAACACGCCTTTTCAGATGACATTCGATAAGAATGATTGAGTAATTGAGATGCGATGGTCGGTCAGGTTTTTTGTGCAGACCACTATTTTCTAGAAATCCTTAGCATAATCAAGTCTTCCAAGAACCTAGAAAGAATTGTTCGAAGTATTTTTTACACTTTAAATTTATTATATTTTATTTCAACCCGCCTCGGTGGCGTAGTTGGCTAACGCGCTTGTCGTGTTGAACTCAACCGCTGAGGACGGGGAGATCGAGGTTTGAATCTCGGTCGGGTGAACAGGGGGTGGTTTTTCCTAAATGGTTCTCCACTCTCCCTCCACGCAAATGCGAGTTCACTTCCTCTAATTCAACCTTCCCAATTCCTAATCCATTAGCGTAATTAGTACTTAAAGCGTATAACCCGAACGGTTAGTAAGACGCGGTGATAAATATTATTTTATTTCATTCCGGTACTTTTTCTCAGCAGGCTTGTGCATATATAATACTTTAATAACTAATAAAATAGTAAACTGTTTGCATTTTTATAAGTCCTTCATATGAAAATTGGACCATATATCTAACAAAACCCACCACTTTGGAGTCTGTATTATTAAGAAGTCTACTCCTGTGAAATATAGGTTAGACTGGTTTGTTACGAATCTCGGGGATCCTTGGTTCGAATTTAGAAGGTGGAAATAAAAGCAATATGATATTTAAAGTGTGTACGTGTTTTTATCATATTTGCAATTATTAACTAGGGTTGGCTGTGTAAATGTATTATTAGGCATATTATCTTAGGTTGAGCTAGTTTATAGGTCACGTGATATTTCAAAGTTTCCTACATTTTATTACTTAAAACACTTTCTGTATTTCCCAGACAACTTAGATTTACGTATAGAGTTAATAAAAAAACGTTTTGTTCTAAAATTAACTCGTGTGAAGTAATGAAATTTGTGTTTACAACGCGGTCATTTGACCTTGATGGGAGACTATATGCAGTCATTACGCAACACACTATTTCAGAGGGCGGGAGAGGGAAGGAAGGGTTAGTTAAGACATGTGTTTGTATCAGAGTGCTTTACTTTTCAGCTGTAGTTTAATTTTCATTGCAACAGCCAGAAAATACCATAATATATTTTTACAACCAACATTGATAACATTAACTATTTTATAGATATTGATATTATCTTTGAAAAGTGACAGATGCGCATCACATGATTAACGTATGAATACGTGAAAGTTGATCAAATATATTTTTCAGTGATCAGATAAAACTCTTGCTTTGAAAATGGGACTATTACTAAAGCCCACTATTTATAGCTCACAGTTAAATGTCCCAAACTCATAAAACGTTTTTTCCCAATTCCTAATCCATTAGCGTAATTAGTACTTAAAGCGTATAACCCGAACGGTTAGTAAGACGCGGTGATAAATATTATTTTATTTCATTCCGGTACTTTTTCTCAGCAGGCTTGTGCATATATAATACTTTAATAACTAATAAAATAGTAAACTGTTTGCATTTTTATAAGTCCTTCATATGAAAATTGGACCATATATCTAACAAAACCCACCACTTTGGAGTCTGTATTATTAAGAAGTCTACTCCTGTGAAATATAGGTTAGACTGGTTTGTTACGAATCTCGGGGATCCTTGGTTCGAATTTAGAAGGTGGAAATAAAAGCAATATGATATTTAAAGTGTGTACGTGTTTTTATCATATTTGCAATTATTAACTAGGGTTGGCTGTGTAAATGTATTATTAGGCATATTATCTTAGGTTGAGCTAGTTTATAGGTCACGTGATATTTCAAAGTTTCCTACATTTTATTACTTAAAACACTTTCTGTATTTCCCAGACAACTTAGATTTACGTATAGAGTTAATAAAAAAACGTTTTGTTCTAAAATTAACTCGTGTGAAGTAATGAAATTTGTGTTTACAACGCGGTCATTTGACCTTGATGGGAGACTATATGCAGTCATTACGCAACACACTATTTCAGAGGGCGGGAGAGGGAAGGAAGGGTTAGTTAAGACATGTGTTTGTATCAGAGTGCTTTACTTTTCAGCTGTAGTTTAATTTTCATTGCAACAGCCAGAAAATACCATAATATATTTTTACAACCAACATTGATAACATTAACTATTTTATAGATATTGATATTATCTTTGAAAAGTGACAGATGCGCATCACATGATTAACGTATGAATACGTGAAAGTTGATCAAATATATTTTTCAGTGATCAGATAAAACTCTTGCTTTGAAAATGGGACTATTACTAAAGCCCACTATTTATAGCTCACAGTTAAATGTCCCAAACTCATAAAACGTTTTTGTGAGATTCAGGTTTCTTTGGGGAGGGAGGCGGGTTTCCAGACAATTAGAACTGAGTTTTTCCCGGTTTCCATGTTTGTTACAATCTCATATTTAGGTAGTTTATATATATATATATATAAAAGCACGTTAAGTATATACCTCACTAAAACAAACCAAATCAATGATATTTTAAATATTAAATTACTAAGGATAGGAGACAATAGCTTGAATGAAACTTACAATTCCTTTTTGGAGAACAACTTGGTCTTGTTCATTTATCACGAGAGATTAATTAAAATAAGCAATTTGAAGTAATTTTTCCTGACCAACTTTATCGGTACGACCCCGTTACGGTTCTTTACGTACAATCGGATAAACTAAAACGACCTATAAGACCAATGGTTCTCAAACTCGTTAAGGCCAACACCCCCTTGGTTCCAAGAAGAATACATCCTTACTGTCCCCTAACCCTAAGATATAAAAAGCATGATTAAGTAGGGGAACAGAGTACGCTAATCGCTGTAGCAACATCCAAAACATTAACATTTAATAATATATTTATTTTAATTACAATTAAAGCTTTTTAACGTAATTCTTTTTTTTTCTCTAAATTATGAACTTTATCCAGTGATAGCAGCTAATCAAAAGTCTAATAATCATTTAATTAATAAGTCTTAATATACCACATTGACACATTTCGTAGCTACTTCATTAATAATGCATTTTTAAAGCTATGGAAGGGTTTTATGAAGTAAGAGAAGTTCTCCAATGTCTGGTTTAAGAGTCCGTCTAAATACACTGATAACACATAACTTAGGTAGTTAATACAACTCGATCTAGACGTCACATCGTGGTGCGGCTTTCTGTATTCTACTTTAAAAACCAGTGGAATTAAGATCAATGAATCCTTTCAACAATATTTAAAAAAATACAACTAAGTAAAATGACTATTTTAAAATTAAACAACTTTTAAACTGGAATCAATGTCATTGTTATCAAATGAAGGATGCAGAAAACTGCACTTCGATACGATTTTTAGTTTAGGTGTAAACTTGCATCTAATATCGCGATTAATTGGGGATGAGGTAGGCTCTAAGGTCATTGATAAAACAAAAGATTAGGACTCACATCTGTCAAAACCGACAGCTGCAGATTTATATAGTCGGATACCTACACCTGCGCGCTCTAGACACACTGGATTTCCCGTAATGAAGAGGTCAAGGTTTCGAGTATCGGTAGTCAGCACCGAGGATGGATGTTTTCACCCTATCTTCATGTTAATGCGGGTGCAATTCCTCTACTATAGCCTTTCTCATCTTTATAATTTGTATCAAACCCTTGAATTTAATCTTTCTCTCTCTAATACCCTATTAGGTTTTCCCGATGACTATCTTACTATAGTTCAAGTATAAAAGACCGTTCAGAAAATATAAACTTTTTTTGCGGACAACAATGATAATTATTATTATTAGCACCGCGTCTTACTACCCGTTCGGGTTATACGCACTTACACTAATGTGTAATGGTAGGGAGATTGTGAGATGAAATGAAGGACCTACACTTTAACGTGGGATCCGAACCACGGTGGAGGCCTGGCATTCCACACATTCACAAGTTGTGAGTAATACAAGTCTTGTCAGAGGTGAAGGAAGGGTTTGGCAATCAGATAAATCTGTGCCGGGACCGAGGATTGAACCCCGCACCCTCAGCACAGAGGTCCGACACCTTACCCCAAGCTACCAGGTCACCACCTAACAATGATATTTTACTGTTTTATTAGTGATATTTTGTAGATATTGACAATCTCTTCTAAAAAAAAATTACGTGAAAGTTTATCTCGTAGCTTTTCTGTCAAATAGGGCTCAGTTTTATATCAATGTAGCGATATTAACGAGTAGTAATTCACTTGCCTGTTTATCAGTCTTCTTGCGGCCAGCCAGCAGTTGAGTGATCACTTTGTCCACATCAAGCACTTGTTTGAACATCATATTCCAAGCAAAGATACTTAAAAGGTCTAAGGTATATATATTTTTAAAATAATTAAACTCGTTACGTCAAGAACAAACACACAGATATAACATTACAAAGTAGCAAATAGTATCTTTTTTATTATTATTTATAGTTCCAAAACTTTACAAAGTAAAATTGAAAAACATTGAACACTAGCCTTGACATTTCGTCACACAGAAGACAACCTAAAGAGATAAAACATGTTTTCTTAACGGTCGTGAACAGAAGACAAAAGGGATAACCCCTTGTCTGAAAACCAATATGTTTATGTATGAACAATTGTTAAGGTTAGATTCTGTCAGTCTTTTTTTTTTTCCTAGCCGATCTTTGGGTTACGGACGTATCTCTGTTGGACAGAGGCGACACACACACACACTGAAGTCACCCTTTGACGCCGCCTCGGCGCTAGCTACCCCCCCTTTATCGAGAAGCTCCTCTTGCGCGCATGCGTCGAGTCGCACGCCATCTCGGCATCGCAAGCGCACAACACAGACAGAGTTAAGGCATTCACTGATATTTATAACATACGAATTAATACAGTAAGAATGGTTTAAGGACAGTTTGGAAAATACACACCTTAAAAAAAAGATAGTGAAGATATTTTAAATTAATTATTATCTCGGTATTGTACCACATACATATATAGTGAATGCTGAAAATTCCATGTTAGCATGAACAAATTTAACTACTATTATCCCTTCACCGTAGGAATTGACTTCTGAAAGGTCTTTTTCCCTATCCAGAAATCTATTATATAGTAGGATATTGGTAGGAAAAAAGACCTTTCAGAGAGTAATTCCTACCGTGAATGGAATATAATTGTAAAGTGTGGCCACAAAATTTAACAGGAACAAAAGTCTTTCGACTTTTTATCTGCATATGGAAAAATAAATCCATTTTGATCAAATAATTACTTTTAGAATGCCAAATATAAAGTAGTTTATCAGAATTAATAAATGTTGGGGGATGCACTCAAAAATAAATGAAAATAAATATTTTAATAAGCTGTAATTAAAACATATCTTTCCTTATCCTAACCGAGTACAAAATTGCGTGATTTCGAAAGTTTTTAAGTCCTCACACATTTACAGATATTTCCTGGTTGTGATCACCCTGATTTTAGCAAAATATTTGACTGTCAGATACTGTTATTCCTCCTGTATTGGTACCTGTAATTATCTATACAATTTTTTTCTAATCAACTGGTATAATCTATAGAAAATACAAGTTGAGAACTGTTTACATATATTCCAAGGATAGTAAGCATAGTTAGAAACATTTTTCTCTCGTTTCGGCTAAATAACTATCTAATAAATTATTAATGGTGTAGGCAATTCCACGGCACTTATTTTATAACTTTAGGATAACTCTTTTACTTGATAAATTAATACTCTTTACAATTTATCAGTATCATAACAATAATTATCTATGTACAATTACATCATTTCCCAAATATAATTGGAGTGAGGGGGGAAAAAAGACAAAAATAGAGTTATACCTAGCCCGTAACATAAACAAGACCTGTCCAGTGCGTTTGGAACTTGTGTTATGAAAGGCACAGTTTTAACAGTGGTGGTGCGTGAAATGTTGCTAGGATATGTAGAGCGTCATAAGACTATACCTAGTTATAGGGAGCTAAGAATGGAGGGTGGCGTCCTTTTGATCTACCCCAGTGTGTCGAGTAATATATTATGTTTTTATGCCTCTAAAATCTTTGGAGCCATATCTAGGGAATATGTACATTTTCCATAGTCTTCAAAATTATTGCCAAATTCACTTCTTTATCGTTGATAGCCCAGAGAATCATTTCTGACAGAAGCCTGGTGTATTAACTGAAGTTTATACTAAAATATTTACTCAACTGGTTTTAGATGCATATAATTACATACGCCATCACTATCTCGTTATGGCTGTCACTGTCCCGTAGCGAACATCGCTGTCCCATAGTATTCGTCGTCACTGTCCCGTAGCGGCCATCAGTGTACCATAGTGTCCGTCACTGTCCCGTAGCATCCATCAGTGTACCGTAGTGGCCACCACTGTCCCGTAGTGTCCGTCACTGTCCCGTAGTGTCAGTCACTGTCCCGTAGTGTCAGTCACTGTCCTGTAGTGTCCGTAGCGTCCGTCACTGTCCCGTAGCGGCCATCAGTGTACCATAGTGTCCGTCACTGTCCCGTAGCATCCATCAGTGTACCGTAGTGACCATCAGTGTACCGTAGTGGCCACCACTGTCCCGTAGTGTCCGTCACTGTCCCGTAGCGTCCGTCACTGTCCCGTAGCGGCCATCAGTGTACCGTAGTGTCCATCACTGTCCCGTAGCGTCCGTCAGTGTCCCGTAGCGGCCGTCACTGTCCCGTAGCGTCCGTCAGTGTACCGTAGCGGCCATCACTGTCCCGTAGCGGCCATCACTGTCCCGTAGCGGCCATCAGTGTACCGTAGTGCCCGTCACTGTATTGTAGTGTCCGTCACTGTACCGTAGTGACCATCACTGTACTGTAGTGGCCACCACTGTCGCATGTTGGTTGTAAAGCATTATACACGTTTTAAGATGTTCTCTATGTTTTCATATAGTCCAGTCTATGTATAAGTTTATAAACACAGTTATTTCCCTGATATGGCCCAGAAGCTAATTGCAAAGCAGCCATCTATAATTTAATTAAATGAAAACCTAGACACGGGGATCAGATATCAGGACAGATCCCGTCGATTATAAACACATGTGCATGTAGCTCAAACGGGTGGTGAGACGCGGTGCTAATAATAATAATACTATAAACACATTAGTTGGTGATACACATTAGTTAAAACAAGATACAACTTCATATCCTAAACCAATGTCCAGAAATTGGCTGCTATTGTTAGATAAACACGAATAGAAAAATAAAGCTTGCATGATTTCAGTAATGGTAATGGAATAAGATTAGTAACTTATTTGGCGACCACAAATAACCCGATTTTGAAAAGTACTTGCTTCAGGGATAGAGATATTAATATAATATATATACTTGGACCTTAATCAGATGTGAATACAAATAATCAAATAGATCACTTGTTTATATAGAAAAATCGTCCTACAAGCTTACTCAAGGTCAGGTCATACAGTGGCGTAGATTGCGATTCAGACGACTACTTGGTAGTAGTGAAATTTAAAAAAAAAGGTATGTGTATAGTAACATAAAAGGAATATATGTCGGACAAGGTAGTAAGGTATGGTGTAGAGAAACTTAAAGAGATGGAGAGCTTAACAATAATCTTGAACTGTGTTTAGGGTACTTATTGGCAAACCCAATGGGAAGACCTAGACGCAGATGCGAGAATTACATTATTATGGTCCTGAAAATATTAGGGTGTAATGAGGTGGACAGGATAGAATTAGCTCAAGATAGGGATAGGCTGTAATGAGGTGGCTTGGATAAAACTAGCTCAAGATAGGGATAGGCTGTAATGAGGTGACCTGGATATAGATAGCTCAAGCTAGATATAGGTTGCGTACTTTTGTAAGTGTAGAAATGAAATTGAAATAGAGTAGGTAAGATTAACATGACCTTTTAGATTATTCTTTCTGTTTAGCACATATTTCCAGGATGAATAAATTTTAGTTATCGCTTCAATTTATTTATATTTGCCATATGGTTTAATGGCAAAATTAATTTAGTTGTTTGTAGCTCTTATTACTAGTTCTATCCGCAATCCACGATGGTATCATAACTTTATCTTACCATGATAATATCAATGTGGGTATATGCCTATACTCAGGGTCTACCTATATAAATTTTATACTGCGGGTGTGTACCCAAATTTGCATGGAGGGAGAGTGGGAAATAATTTAAGGGGAAATAACCATCAATCAGTAAACCCGACCGGGATTCTAGCACCGATCTCCCCTTCATCAGCCTATTGCAAGTGTGACGGCTTAGACCAGTGTGATCCAACTGGCGGCTTGAGAGCCATATGCGTCCCGCGCTCACTAAAAATGTGTCCCTCACAGTATCCTAGAGGAGAATTAAAGGGAGACCATAGGTGGCATATGTGAGATAACTAATGATTCACATATAAATATTTATTTAAAAAGGTCATGAATGAATTTTACTATACATCTATTTGAATAATAAAATATGTATCAATATATATTTATAATCTAAGTTGTCTTGTGTAAGTGTGTGTTCGTGTATATTTCATTATACATTTTTGGGAGATTAATAAACCTACTTTTTTTGGCAGATGAAACACTTTTAAACAAACCTGATCTTAGATCATAAGGGTCACACCAAGAGNGGGGGTTGAAACATTATACAAAGAGAGGCTCAAGATCTATGTACCCTGGCAACATTATCTCGCTCCACCACTGGAGTTTACAGTAATGATTATCAGCAGAAAAGGCACCTTGGTAGGACTATATAATCACCACAAGCTATATATTTATTTATTTATTTACTAAGCTAATATAGATTATTTTTATCATTTTCAGATAGAACTAGTCACAGTGGTTCTCAATTATTTATTTATTTTGCGCAAGGCACACTGAACATACTAGTTGGCAACATGTCGGACATGTCATGTGCGTGCAAAGGAAGAATACTATCAGTTGAACAAGAAATATGTGTGTATGTGTCCTATACTCGGCCACGAATTAAAATGTTTTGTAAGAAATTACAAGATAGAGTTCTTCATTAATTACTTAACTCTTTGATTATAATACATTAAATTCTCTAGAAAATAAATTTATTATAATATTTCCTAACATTTTTCACTTATCTATTTATTTTTTTAATTTATAGTGAATGGAACTATTTTATTTATCAACAATGGCATTATGTCGATAATTTCACAACACACCAAGTGAATTTCAAGGCACACACTTTGAGAACCACTGAAATTGTGTACGATACTTATGAAAAAAATGCAAAAATAAGGAACAATTATTTAGGTACTATGTTAATCAAGTTAAAACAATAAATCTTATATGTAAGGTAACTAAAGATCACTAATAAAAACTTTACAGCAGTATTGATTTGTACACACAGTTAAAACACATTTAAAATTGACAACAAACACATAAAAACTTCTCTCTCTCTCTCACACACACACACACACACACACACACACATAAAATCGGTCTTATAAAATAATATATTTTTATGAAATCAATTTGCATATATATTTAACCTGCTTCAATACCTAACGAGGTATGAATAGTATTTGGACTAGATATGTTTTTATTTGACCCTCATACGGATTCAGGCACATGATAAATATTTGTTTTATTACAAGGTTTTAAAATGGGTTTGATTTTAAAACAATGACCTAGAATAAATGATTGAAACTAAGCTATGCATGTACAAAACTAAACAATGTCATAAAAATCATTTCAGCCTGCAGAATTTACAATTATTTTTAACTAAAAATACATTATATATACCAATTGATACAAAGGTATTCAGTAAAGGTAGTTTTGAACAGTTAAGGCACTGTAACAAATAACGTTTCATCGAATATTAAAAAAATTATTTGAATAAGTAAACTATTTATAGCATTGATAATATATCGACTTATCAGCTTATTATAAAACTAACGTATGTAAAATTCAAAACACAAATAACGCCATATATTCAAATAAAAATTAAAGATTTGAAGTAAATTAAAAGATAGATAGCTCGCACACTCCATTCACCCTGAAAGGTAACATGCTTACCTTGATTGGTTTCACTATGGTGTAGTTTATGAGATATATGAGACCATATCGTAATCGGTCAAGGTAAGGATGCTAGCTTTAGGTAAACAGCGTGATCATTGTAGAAAGCCTACTTATAAAAATAACTAGTTTTGTTCTTCATGGCGAGTATATGCATGGCTGACAATCGAGGGTATTTTGGTTTTAAAGCTGAAACCACTTTCTTCAATCGACATCATGCCCGTGTGTGATATGTTTTAAGTGAATATGCCACCTGTAACTGTGGACAAAGAGTCAATCGAAGACGGGACTGTGCCAACCCGCTCTTGGACGGTTACTTGGAGGCTCTGTGCATACCACTTGGCACGGATGGGTTCAGGGGAGACCTTGATCGAACAGGAGGCAGATTATAGGATTCCGACGTAGGGCGTTCGGGCTCCTCGAGGTATGTCGATCCTCTGTTCGGCGAAGGCGTCATCCTAGATTGCCGACGAACCACCGCCGGAGAGGAGGATCGCGGCAGTCTGGTTATAGACCCAGACAAGGGCTGCGACAGCGGGTAGCCCGACGGGAGGGTCGACGAGACGTTGTACTCCGACCTTTCAGGGGTACCAGGCGCGAGGGATGGCAGAGACGCACCTTCGGGCCTCAACTGAGGAGGGTAGCGCAGCATCGGGACGACCTCTGGCTCGGGCGCCATCTTGTTGGTGTTGTTGGCGACGTCATTCTCCAGGATAGTGTGAAAGCCCGGCATGGTTTGGTTGCTGCTGTATAACTGCTGGCTCGGGAACCCCATCAACTGTTGGTGCCGCCGCTGGAGTGTCAGCTGAGACAGTTGTCTGTGACGCTCCTCCGACGGCGGTAGCGTCTCGCACAGGTCTATGCGACTCTGAGTCTCACTGAAACGGGGGTTCCTTAGCTTGCGAACCAGAAACACTACGACCAACGTGAGAATTCCTCCTAAAACGAAAGCTCCTGCTAATGTCAAGTAAAAATACCAAGGAACAGAGGTAAACGAGAGTTGCTGGACGGATCCTTTAAACAAAGTTGAAGGTGAGCAAAGACGGTCAATTTCACAATTGAGGCCCTTGAGTTCTCCCAAGAGTGTTTTCTTTTGATTATTGTTTTCGTCAATACACGTGGCCAGAAGGCGAATACCTCTATTCACGTTCCAAGTCCAAATTTCGAACATGTTACAGTCGCAGAGGAGGGGGTTATCGTTTATACTAAAGTATTTTAAGTTGTTCAAAGGACATACCATGTCCACGCTTAAAGCTCTCAAATCATTGCTTGACAGATTCAAATCGGTTAGATTTTTCAACTCACCGAACACTTGATTCAGTAACACGTGTATGTGATTCGAATGAGCATCTAAAATCTGCAAGCTATTCAGTGGACGGAAGAGACCAACTCCGAAAGTTGTAAGGCGGTTGTTGAAAACTAGCAGACGCTCAAGTTTTCTCTGTTCCGAAAACAATTTCAGATCTAAAATCGACAACTGGTTATTTGATATGTCTAAAGTTTTTAACATTTTTAAATGTGTTAGCACATCAGCATTCAACGCAGACAGAGAATTGTTCGACAGATATAAATGTTTCAAATGAGATACGGCAGAAAATATACCACTCTTGATTTCTTTCAGGCTGTTATTGCTTGTGATGAACTCTTCCAGGTTGGGGAGACCTTGTAACAACTTCATCGGCAAGGACGTGATGCCACACGAAGAAAGGTCTAAAGATTTGATAGCGGCATTCAAAAAAGGTTTATCCGACGATAAATCTAAACTGTTCCCTCTCAAATTGAGAACCTCTAGATTGACGTTTTCTTCAAACGTTTCTGGACTAAGATGCGTGAGTTTATTTTCACTTAAATCCAGAAACGTCAGGTGAGGCAACCCTAGAAAGGCACCAGGCTCGATCGCCCTCATGTTATTGTGACTAAGTATTATCGTTCTTAGATTCGGAGCTCCAGCTTTAACGAAACCTTCGTTCCTCATCACAGTTATGCTGTTGTTGGACAAGTTCAATTTCTGGATGTCGCTCTCCAAATGGGATGGCAGTTCTTGGAGCCTGCAAGAGGACAGGTCTGTTTTTAACCGCGCACTGTTAGCGGAACTTGAGCAGTTGCTGGCAAAAACCGACGCGCCGACCAGCACTTGGAGTATGACGACCAATAGCAGCATTTTAGCTGCTCCGATCATCTTCGGGCTGATTTCCCACCTGAAAAGAAAAAAACATCGGGCTTATATTAAGGTATTTGTATTGCAGCATTTAGGGCTATATACTAAAAATTCAAGAGAGTAATGAACTACCAGGTGCCGGCAAATATTTCGGTTTGAATTCATATAAACAATTTTCAAATACATAATTAATACGATAGTGAATTAAAATTTAATGTTTTGTTTGATCATAATATATATTCTAGACTGGCTAATTTATCAATTGATATCCTTAGTCGATAACATAGTTAAATAAGTTTTATACTTGGAACTCTACCAAATGCTAAACTATCAAAATTCTTTAGTGGAATTTTTTCAACAGGATTAATTTAATCACCTTTTACGTGTATCTCGTCTTAATATCCATCAAATATATCTAAATATTTACACTAATGGAGTAGGGGCAGGAAAGGTAAAATTCAGAGGAAATTTACCCGCATATGCTTGGAAATAGATTGGGAACACATTTAGGTAAAACCTACCCGGCGGGAATTTGAGCCTCACTCAACCTCCCGGTTATCCTTCCCTCCTCCCTCCCCCAACAAACCAGACTAGAAGATATTTACGCCTGAGTCCGCGTATCCAGTAAATGCGGCCTGGAGGGGGCAATCTCATATTAAAGACACTCTTGTTTTGATTGCTATTTTTATCCCGGAATCTCTATTTACAAAGCCAACACATCAGTCTGTTGAGTTTCCCATTAGAAATGAAAATTGTCTACAGTGGCGGCTTTCAGACTACTGGGGCTTGGAGAGGCGGCGGCACACACGTAAACAAACATATACAGGGTGATTTTAAAACCGTGCGCTCAAATTAAATGGATGGAAGATGGTGCTATAACAACTATTTTGGTTTAAGTAACTATTGATCACCGATTTACCCCGTTAGGAGCTATAGAACTTAAGACATTTGAAGTGTTGCCTCGAGTGCAAGCAACTTATCTGGCATGCCAACGACGTTGCCGCTATATAGTCGTATTGGAACTAACAGAATTACGGGCATCATACGACCAAAGGTCACATAATTACTGCGAGTATTCCCAATTACACCCGTAAACAAAGCGTATATCAGCTAGAACCCTGAATGTGTAATCGTCCATCTTTGTTCCCCTCGTGTATGACACGAACCTGTTTGTCTGTGTAATGGGGCATACTCGCAGTAATCATGTGGACTCTGGTTGGATGAGGCTCGACGTTTAGGTAGTGCCAAATAACGCCATCTAATGGTAGCGCCGGTAACAATCACAGAAAGGTTGCCTGGACTTCAGGCAATACATCAAATATTTGAAATTCCATAGCTCCTTACGGGGACATCGCCAACGAGTTCCTCATGTGGTAAGTGGTATCGATAGACAAGTATCGATACGTACTCATTTAAAGTGTCGGAAGAAAAATATCGATACCGTAGTAGTATAGAAATTTTAATCTGTAAACATGTTTTTAACAAGAAATAATTTCAACTTTTGCATGATGATAGTAATAATACTACTACTACTACTACTAATAATAATAATAGTATTTTAATATTTAGTTACACACTGAAAATTATAATTATTTAACCATATTATAGTATATTTAGGTCTATCGCGTCTATGTTGTGTGTTGGAACGTGGGTGGTATGATAGATATATTGTATGATGTATATTATAAAATACTTTACCATGCCAGGTTTCAAAATATCTATGAAAATGTAGCTGATTGAAAGTTATTTAATAGCTAAATATAAATAGTAATATATTTAAAAAAAATCTATTTTGTACTCTTCTTTAACCATAGTAAACATTTAATCCAAGCATGGGTGAAGATAAAAAAAAATGTTTCTTTCGATACTGAGTGTAAGTACTAATATCGGTAAAAGTATCGTAAAAAAGCTATCAAGTAAAAAATACTAGAATCGAAAGAAAAATATCTATATTAGTTAAGTATCTATACTTTTTACGCATCCCTAGATATAGCCATCGAATAGTGTGTTGAGGAACGAGTGAGTAGTAGACAAATACTATAGCCAACAAATAATGGCAATCAGAAATTAATATTTTTCTGTAAAATATTCAGATAATTGAATTCCACGTGAAGGGGATGTATTCGTAAAGACTTGACTATAGTATAAAAATATCACTGTACGGCAGACCCAACGTTAGTGAGACCTTTACTCTAATGTAATTCAATTAATTAGTTTTCTGGTGTTAACGTTCTTAAGAGAAATTAAACGTAAGTGGAGAATTTAAAACTTGAAATACCTCGATTGTATTAGTTCTATTTAAATAACTGACTTTTTCACACACACCCCAAAAAAGAACAATTAAATAATACTTTCAAAACTGAATATTTTCCGGAAAAAATGAAGGGAAAAATTTTCAACTTCCATATTTATGCACTGATTGAGGTAAGAAACTCGTTCTGGAAGGCCTTATTCCGTAGCAGAATCCTACTGTGTGTTAGTATTTTGGTATGGTAAAAGACCTTGCAAAACGGACTTGTTACTATTACTATACAAGACATTTTATCATACCAAAATGCTACTTTACAGTAGGATTCTGGTGTGAAATAAGGGCTTCCGAAATGGTATTCCTACCAAACCCAGAGGCTTACTTCCCATGCGTGATGTGCTACTCAATCTACCGTGTTCCTCTGCCATGTGGCACGTGTATATCTTGGCAACGGCAAACACTAGTAAACCTAGTGTGAAATACTCTCATTTGCCAGACAGTCGCAGTGGTGACGTCATGAGCCACTGTTACAATTTCAACAAAATGAAACAACAACTTATAAATACGGATATAGATACAAAACAAACAACATTTGCGAAAACAAAAATAAATTTAAAAAAACACTATTTTAACTACGCACCGTTGGGCTCAAAATGCTGGTGTGTTATCCATTGCGTTCTCTTGCCCATACTCTCCATGGCTAAGTGGTTAGAGTGGTCAAATACAAGTTTAGGAACACCCTTGTTCAAGTCAGCAATGTAGGTCGGTAGGCCGATTACTTCCGTCTCACTATCATTAGTAAATATCAAGGCGCTAGTCCAAGTAAATTTGTAAATAATTTACTTATCTAGTTTGTATATATTTAGAAGACGCACACTGGATGCAGCAATTACATAATCAAAAATGCTTTTAAACTGAATGCATAAGATTTTTTATATTTACAAAAACCTCTAAGGGTCCTTTGTGAATATCAATTGAATTTTTTTTTATAAATGTTTAGCTCCATGGTGTGCTATTCTTAAAACTGAAAAAAGGCACCTAGACACAGGAATTGAACCCGGGACCTTTGGCTTAGTACGTCAATGCTCTAACCACTGAGCTATCCAGGAGTCATCCCGTGCCCAGGGCCATTCTTCATTCATATTTTAAGGAAGAGTCTATGATGGACGTACGGAAATCGTCGGCTACAAATGTGTGATCTTAATGAGATCACGAGCTATGATATAACGCAGCCACTTTCGACTTGGTAGTTGGCTTATTGCTGCCACTTGTACAATTATTATAATTGTAAGGGATTGCTCGTGATCACACATTTGTAGCCGACGATTTCCGCACGTCCATCATAGACTCTGCATTAAAATATGAGTAAAGAATCTGTATTAATCACAACTTGTGAATGTGTGGAATGCCAGGCCTCCACCGTGTATTGGATTCCACGTTAAACTGTAGGTCCTCCATTTCATCTCACAATCACCCTACTCATTACACATTAGCGTAAGTGCGTATAACCCGAACGGGTAGTAAGACGAGGTGCTAATAATAATAATAATAATAATAATAACAGTAGTAGTGAAGAATGACCTTGAGCATGCGATGACTCCTGGATAGCTCAGTGGTAATTGGCGTACTAAGCCAAAGGTCCCAGGTTCAATTCCCGTGTCCATGTGTCATTTTTCAATTTTCAAAATATGATATCCAGATGTAGTAATCTTCCCTAAAAAGCATAAATAATAGCTTCGCCTATTTGATTGCACGGTGTGAGCAATGCCGACCGAGCGGCCGCCGGCGTTAGCGATGCGGATAGAGGGTGTTGTGTGGTCAATACGAAGAGCCTTCCGGTCGTTGATGTTAGTTTTCTAGACCGCAGTCACTACTACTTTATTCAAGTAACTGCTCATTTGTCCTTACAAGGCGAAGTTCCTGACCCAATGCTTCAAAGAGAAATTTTGGAAGCGCCTGAAATCGAACCTAGGACCGTTGAATATATAGCAAGAGCTCCGACTAATAGACCACAAAGGCGTTTGTTTTGTTATGAATCTATATACTAATAATAATCCGAATCTTTATTTTATTCTTTGAATCCCAAATCTTGGAAAAATATGAACCTAAGAGGGAATATGTAGGCTATATAACAGAGTAATATAAAATGGAAATGAAATGTTTAGCTTTATTTTTTTTTGCCAAAATCCGTTCATTTTAACATTCATACTCTCAGTAAAGTGTTCAATTAACGGTCTGTGGTCTGGTTATTAAGTTATCTCTTTAATTAGGTTGAGGATGTACCATCAATTGCCAGTATTTGAGCTCTAAAACAAATTCCAAATGTTTGAGGATCCCATCTTTACTAATAATATCATAAAATGATATCAATGTTAACAGCATTTTTTAAATACGTTTTGTAATTTTTTTAAAGTTCTTTACTATCAAAATTCCACAGTATGTATTACTAAAAAACGCGTTATTGTTGGATTCACACGTCCGCCAAAGAACATAGTAGAAACGTAATCACGTGACTAGCTATAAACCAATCACAAGATTCCCAGCCTCATCAGCGTTGTCCGCTCGGCGCGACTCCTTAACAATTTCAGCTTTGCTTTGTCTGCGCGACATCATCATCCCTGAAGACCCAATCACATTTCAAAATCAATCGACTCAATTCTAGCGCGTGCACCTTACATTTTTTTTTTTATAGTTTGTGATATGCAGCGCTACTAAAGAAGATCCTGCCCTCAATTGAGGGCGTCGGGGAAAAAGATGATATCCCTCATTTTACGAAAAACTGTGTAACAGTGATTTCTGGTAGCTTACCTCTTGAACTACAAGTTGTTTTTTCATAGCCAGTGAAGAAGTTGAAACCCGCTTTGATGGTCACGTGGTCTGATGCGCTGCCCTCTCAGTAGACTATACTGCCTATGACGGGGAGATCAAGGTTCGAATAGTGGTAGGGTGTACCGAGGGTGGTTTTCCACTCTCCCTTCACGTAAATGTGGGTACACTTCCTTAAAATATAGCCTTCATAATCCTTAAATCCATTAGCATAATTAGTATATAAGCGTATAATCCGAACGTTTAGTAAGTCGCGGTGCTAAAAAAAATTCCTTAATGATAGCTATTAACGACGAATATTGTATTTATTTATTTATTTTTATAGCTAGATTTACGGATTTTATAGAAACTTAAATAGTGAATATATCCCATCTAAATCTAAGAGTGTATTAAGTTTTTGACCTCTCAATTTTCGGCGAAAGTATGAATCAAGCTCTACTTCAAAGTTTTGTCTGTTCAGCGAACGTTTTGAGCCAAACTTTAAACCACAACGTTGTGGGTCTGCGCGTCAGAAGTGGTGCCCGGTACAACGGTGTCATTTTTAGATATTTTGGGACACAAGCCAGACGTGAAAAAAAAATAATTAAAGGACGAGACATTTCTGTCAAAACACAAAAGGCACACAAAGCTCAATCGGATGTTTACGATTAGTGCTGACGGAAACTTGCCAAGGTTATAGTAATTATGTTGACTTTCGACTGCAGATATTACTTTAAAGAGGACATTACAAAAACCCTGTATGAATTCAAAATTTTCAATTTCTAATCGATTAATAATTAATTAATAATTAGAACCGCGTCTTACTACCCGTTCGGGTTATACGCTTTAAGCACTAATAACTAGTGGATTAGGAATAGGGAAGGTTGAATTAGAGGAAGTGAACCCGCATTTGCGTGGAGGGAGAGTGGAAAACAATTTAGGACCCCCC
>CABFOW010000379.1:117854-148100 GCA_902141385.1 Timema californicum | reverse complement strand
CCCCCCCCCAGTTCACCCGACCGAGATTCGAACCTCGATCTCCCCGTCCTCAGCAGTCGAGCTAAACACGACAAGCGCGTTAGCCAACTACGCCACCGAGGCGGGTTTTCTAATCGAATCCAAATATTTGCGTACTAGTTTGAATCGAATAAAAAAAAACTTTTTTAATGAAAGTGTTTCGAATTGAATATTTTAAAATGAGGATGTTTCAAATCTTAAACGAAAACTTACCGTCACTTAAAGACTAGACTAGGCGTATCACTTTGTCCAATTGTTCACCGGTGTAAGCTGAGATTTAAACCCTGACCTTACAGTCATCTGCAAGCTAGAGGAGACCTACGACTTTGTCAGCGTGTCCACCAGTGTCAGGTGAGATTTGAACCTTGAGGAAAGTACTGAAATTGCTGTTATTGCTAAAATAGGAACGCGTTTAAATAGCTGGACTTTTCCCGGAAAAAAGTAATCGAAAATTTTACAATACAGTAAAATTTCGCGGGAAAAATTAAAAGGAAATTTTTTTCATCTTTGAATATTTTTTTCATCATTGAGGTTTTACTACCTGTTCAGGTTGTACGCATATTTGATAATTACTCCAATATAGTGAGGAGGAAGGAAGCATTTTAGAGATAATCTACCCGCATTTACGAGGAAGGAGAGTGGGAAACCATTTAGAATAAAACTACCCTCAGCAGACCCGACCGGGATTTGAGCCCCAATTTTCTCGTCATCAGCAGATCAGTCTAATATGAGAGATGCCTTAGACCATTCGGCCAGTGAAACAGGTCAAAGTATGAATTATAACATAGGCAAAGCCCCCACACACACATATATATGTTCTTAGGCTGTCCTTCGAATCGAACCAAGGCCATTAATCCTTCTAAGGCGGCGACTCTACTGTGCAACGCTCGCGAAGGCTATCACTGATTATAATTCCTCCGACAGTGTGGCCCAGATAGATTTCATTGGAAGACAATACGACTTGCATCACATCACATCACACACGATAACGACACATCTTCCAAAAGACTTACCTAACTTTGGCAGCGATACAATATTTCACACCTTCCAAAGCTCAAGAGGGGAAGAGTATAAAACACACAAACCTTTTGGAACGATCAACCATCAAACCATCGCATTCTTCAAGAGGAACATCGCAGTTCTATAGAAAAAACATCTCTTATCATGATTTACAACAAGAGTATGGTAAGTCCACAATTAGATTCTCACAAACTTTGCACCAGTGGACAGGCGGTTTCAATGTCAAGCTTGTTTAGTCTGGTTTGCTGGTGACGGGGAAGTCATAGGTTCGAATACCGATCGAGTATAGTGAATGTGTGGGGGTTTTTTTTCATCTTAAATATCTCCCCAATCTTCTTCCATGAGAATAAGGGTACAATTCCTTTAAACTCTGCCTATATATCTTATTAGCGTAGACAGCCTGGACGGATAGTAAGATGCGGAGCAAAAAAATAATTAAAAAAATTGGCACAATCGCGCAACAATATGTGAACAGGGGATAAGGTGTCAATCTAGTCGTTCGATTAGGCTGCTGACAGAGGGTTCAGGGTTCGAATTTAAGGTAGAATGTACTGTGTGTTTTTCCCTCAACAGTTTTCCCAATTTCCCTTCACACAAATGCGAGTACATTTCCATTTCCCATTTAATGTAAATATGCGAATATCCTGAACAGGTGGTAGGACGTATTACTACAGAAAGTAAAAATTATCACTAACGCAGATTTCTCAATCAAGCCTAGTCCGCAATGGCAGACACACGGTCTAAGGTATCAGACTTAAAAGAAACGTTTTTATTTACCAAACCAATTAACAGAAAGCTACTTAAATAAATAATTACTTTAAATAGAAGATAAGCTATCAATAGGCCAGCATTAAATATATACCTACGAAGAAAAAATAATTAAGGGTGTGCAAATATGCTAATTTTACTTCGAGTCGAGTTTGAATGAAAACTAGTTTTTTTTAGTTACAATTAGAGTAGAGCATTCATTATTTGTACAAGAAATATTTCAATTTGAAATTTTGTAATATATCTATGCATAAGCCATAGATGGGTAAAAACTTATTTTTTGATTATATTTTTTTGAGAAACAATGCATAAACACAAAATTAATATAATGTAATTGTACAATTGTTTTTAACTAGACAAAAGAAAATATTGAGAAACTTTCTTTGCTTTGAAATATCTTTAAATTGAATAACCTCAATCAAAACTATGAACTGTAGAGAAAAAGGTCGAGAATTTAGAGTAGGTACTAACATTTTTCAAGTTTTGTAAAAATCTTCGAAATCGAGCATCAACTAAAACTATACTCAAATTTTTTTTTCCCTAAACATATTCAAAAGTGAACTCATAATTATGGAATTTTATTAAGTGTTTTAATTTTGAAAATGTAATTATATATATATATACATAAAAATTATATGACTCTTTTAATAAGAACCCGCCTTTGCGTGGAGGGAGTGTGGAAACCTATTTAGAAACCCCCCATTCCCCAGTTCACCAGAGTGATATTCGAACCTCGATCTCATCCTCTGCAGTCGAGCTAAACACGAAAAAAGCGCGTTAGCCAACTACGCCACCAAGGCGGGTTTTATTTTATTAATTACCCTTTCTAACTGGAGTAAATACTACAATTGTAAATTGTATTAAACTTATATTGGTCACATATTAATGTCAGACACCTTAGTTCAGTCGACACTACGTTAAGGGTCCCGGGTTCAACTCTCGACATGGCAAAAAAATAATGAATTAACAACTTGAAGGCTGGTTGTTGTCTATGTTCTATATTTAAGTTAGTTTATACGTCACATTTTGATGTAATCACTCGGTTTATAAAGTGCTAGTTAAATTATATTATTTGAGGGTTTTTATTATTTACTTATATTTGATAAATGACACATGGGCACGGGAATCTAACCAGAAACTTTTAAATTAGCGCACCAATGCTCCTGCCAGTGAGCTATACAGGATTCCTACCATGGTCAAGGTCATTCTTCACTAATAGTTTAAGATAATCTGTTAAGGTCATGTAAGTTTGTCAGCTGCTATGTTATTTTTCAACTATATTTGATTTTTTACGTTTTTTAAGCATCGCATCTTACTACCTGTTCGGATTATAAGCATATTCCTGAGTATATTCAGGCTGGATTCAAACCCCAATCTCCCCGTCATCGGTAGTCTAATCTATTATTACAGTAACGCCTGAAACCACTCAACCACCGAGGCGGGTATTGACTTAAATGTAATACGTATCCATAACAAAAGTTAATTTCCATCTTTGTTTCATTTTTTTTTCTTGACCAGTTGGCTGTCCTTGTCAGCCTGGCTGTCCTCGCGGGCTCAGCTCACAGTGGGGCAGTCCCGGTAGCAGCGCCCCTGGCGGTAGCGTCCTTCGGAAGTTCCTACACCGCTCACAGCATCAACCATGCGTTGGCACAGCCCGTCGCCCTACCAGCCGTCGCGAAGTACTCCGCCTCGCCGTTGATCGCAGCAGCACCATACGCCACCGCTCCATACGTTGCCGCCCCATACGCCACCGCCCCATACGTTGCCGCAGCACAATACGCCGCCGCCCCTTACGTTGCCTCGCCATACGCGACCACCCCTCTCCGTTACTCGGCCGCTTTCCCCTCCCACGCCGCGTACCTTGCCCGCTAGCCCACGACGTCTCAACTGTGTGCATTTGAAACATTTATACGACATGAAAAGTTCTTAACTCCTGGTATTATTGTCACTGTGGATTACATTAAATAAACAACTTTTGAAAAGTTTTTTTTGATAACGCAATAAAATAAGTAACAACACTTAACAGTACCTTGTTTTTATTGTTTTACACCAAGGAAACCCTATTGCATGCTATAGTTTAGTTAAATAAAATGGGATGTAAAGTTATTGCCCATGGACTTATTTATTTGGACATCTTCTAGAAGGAGATGATGGGAAATTCAAAACCCTAGTTTATAATGTCTCAGGTAGCAGCGAGAAACAAAAGTTATATTATAAATAATATTTTGTTTCTTAAAAATTACGAGAAATTATCTCAAGTACACGGTACACCCCGTTTATGGGAAAGTACAGGAAGATATAAATGTACAAATCAGAGAACAAGAAATTTCAGTAATTGATAAGTATTACTATCCAGCACCAAGTGGTCTAAATGTCTAGTTCATTTAGTCTAGTTTTTCATAAATAATTTCCCTCTCACCCTCCACGCAAATGTAGGTACATTTACTTTGAATTTTACCTACCACACCTAAAGTAATTAATATACATGTGTATAAACGCAACTAGTAGCCATATGCGGAGGGAGAAGTAATTAATCATTAAATATTCTGTTGAAATTATTTGTTTTTAGGAGCTTATATTACGTTTTATTTTAAATGAAAAATATAATAATATAGCCTAGAGTAAGTTCTTTGTTTTCTTTTGCTACCACTACATTTTTCCTTATTTTGGCACAAAAAAAACACAACTGGTAGGAGTGTAATAAAATTTGATTAATTTGAACAGATTTTTTATTTAATTATTTTTGACCTACCAGATTTTAAGCCTGTCTACCTGGGGTGTTACATTTGAATATTCCTTTTATAAGAATATGATGTAGCTTTGACGATATATTAAAGCTTTTTTTCTAAAATCATTTATTTCACTAGTCTTTTATAAAATTTTTACATTAATTAACATTAGTTGGGGTAGTGTTTCTCAAACTGTAGGTCGTCGGGCGATTTTTGGAGGGTTGTAAAGTGTTTGAAATGTGATTTTTTGTTAAAATGATTGAAAATAAAGATTCACGAAACAATAAAAAATAAAAAAACTGAGTTAAAAAAAATTAAAAACCACAAACCGCTTATGTCCCTTAAAACTAGATGGGTCGCTAAAGTTTTGTCATTCAAAAATTGGCTCGCGGTTCTAAAATGATAAGGCAGTATTGCGCTAAGGCAATATAAAAATTATGGCGTCAACATTTCACACATGAAAAACAGCAGATAAAAATGTAAAATGTTCAGTAATAAAAGTATATTTTATAATAAGATACAAATTCCAAATTTATATAGTTTTTAAAGTGTGGCTTTACTTTACTTTTTAGCTATTATAGCAAACTTTGTCTAGCAACTTTATTTAAAGTTTCTGGGTCCGTCCATAAATATTATGATATAATTCTGGGCATTAAATTTCGAGTTTTTACAGCAGGTACCTGTTAGTTAATAATGTCCGGCATCTTTAGTGCAAAATTCGAAATAATTTGTAATGTGATAACCAATAATTGGTAGCACCTTAATTTAGCGAGACATGTTTTAACGAACTTTTAAATGGCCATCAGAGCACAATTAAAATTGATTTAATTTTTAATACATGTGTTGAGATAAAATGAAATTAAATTTGTTAGTGAAATTGACTATTTTAACTTTTAAATGCGAATTATGGTCAATTTTATGGATTTTAATAGCATTTAGCGATAACATTCCAATAACAAATAAAGTTAAAATATAACAAGATGTGTTCGAACCGTTTATCATAAAGATCTTAATGTGATCACAGGCATTTTTTTATTTTTCATTAAAATTGTAAATCTTTATAAATTCAAGGATTCAATTTCGGATTCAAGGTTATAAATAAAATTTAAGATTTTATATGCATTTATTAAACAGGGAGTTAACAGTTACACAAACAAAACTTCAAAAGTATATGTGGTATTATTCCAGAGAGATTTTGAAAAAACTTGTCATATAAGAAAGTTTAAACCTTAAGATGATTCTGATCAGATAATATTTTGCTGATATAACAAACTCGTCACTAAATACACTTGAAAAATTACGTTAAGTAAAGTTAAATATGAACATTTATCTTTATCGATTGTTTCGAAATAATAATTTTAAAAAAACTTTATAGAAAAGCTTCGCTTTATTTGATTATTTTGGTATCAATTTTAACTAGGCCTAAATAAAATCATTAAAACTGTAAAAAATAATTTTAAACAAATATTTGTTTTATGATAAGAGCATTTATTTAAACGGTCAGAAGGAAATATTTTCATACTTCTCTTCAATATTTATTCAGATTTGGTACTACGTATTTTACCTTCGCTACATTTATTGAGCGTGTTTTGTCTTCTAAATTCTAATTTTAAGATGTATTTGATAAACGAGGGTTATGCAATATAAGAAAATTACGAGTGACAACACCTCGTCATCCTCAAGCAATTTAAAACCATATCCAAGATGGGAGATAAAATTAATACAGATCTTAGCTAATTTTTAGAGTGTAATTTACCTGTTTGTAGGATTTAATGTTATAGTGCTGACTATTCAATGTTTATGGGCTTATAATCCATGGGAATAGGATTAAAAGGGAAAACTTGTCAGATAATCTAGCTTGCTCAGTGCGTACAGAATGGAATCGAGTCGAAATTTGAAACTTTTCAGAAGAAAAAAAAAAGTTGCCTCATCATTTGAGGGGGTTGTCTCTTTTTCTTTTCAGAAGATAGCTTTTTAAAGATGAACTTACTTTTTAAGTTATTTTTCTACATACGGTAGTTAATTTCTGCGTCAACGCAGATCAATAGTATATATGAAAATAGCTATCAAAATTTACATAATGATATGTTCAAAGAAAATGTATTTTCATTTACAGGAATTTAGTTTTATATTTTAGTTTCACCAGACGGAGGCCTGGCCAACAGGTTACTGGAAAAAGTCGTGGCGAAAGGAATTAAATAATTGACTTTGTGCGTTTCTGCACAATTTGTACATAGCTTAGTCACCAATGTGATTGTTTATTTACTCGTATAGTTTGACTGTTTCTCCACGCACGATTTCAGGGGTGGAAATACCCCCTGTGCAAACATATGTGGACCAAAACTCGGCTTACCGAATCAAGAGCCAAGCACTCTAGCGTACACACTACACTATCTACCGTGAAAGGTAAAAGTCTTACCTTGACTGATTACACTATGCAGCTATCATGCGCTACATCATAGTGGAGCCCATCGAGCTTGCTACCTTACGGGGTGATATTTTATTTATTATTGTTATTATTATTAGCACCGCGTCTTACTACCCGTTCGGGTTATACGCACTTACGCTAATGTATAATGGTAAGGTGATTGTGAGATGAAATGAAGGACCTACAGTTTAATGTGGAATCCGAACCACGGTGGAGGCCTGGAATTCCCCACATTCAAGATGTCTTGTCAGAGGTGAAGGAAGGGTTTGGTAATCAGATAAATCTTTACCGAGACCGAGGATTGAACCCCGGCCGCCAGCATAGAAGTCTGACACCTTACCCCTAGACCACCAGGTCACCTTTTATTTATTGAAAGTATTTAACATGCACTTTATAATCCGACTGATCATATCAGCACACGAGAATTTCTATGAGCGACAGCGAAAGAGCCTACCGATTTTACCGGAAAAGGTATTTCCACATTACTTCCAGGGTGCCAAAATCGACATTGGACCAACAGCTTTATTTTCCATCCAAAGGAAGTTTTACAACGGATTTTTGTCGTTCAGGAAAAATAGGTCGACCCCAGCTTGAATTGAACGCATTAAAATCGGATCTCAAGTAGAAGGAGTTTTTAATATCTAATTCTATTGGTAGCTCACATTTCTAATGTATTTAGAATTTGTGGCGCCGATATCGTTCCTGACCATATAATTAGGACGCCCGTAAGAGTTGGCACACAAACCTAGACGCCCGTCTCACCTGGTCTGGTATTAACAGTGATGATAAGTACGGGGTTATAATCCCAGCCAGGTGGAATTATATATTTTTTTAATCTCTTCATAAACGGCTTTCCAGCCTCTCTCCACTACAATGCTGATACATTTCCACCTTCTTCCTTCCTACCTTATTAGTGTAAGCATGCGGAATGATAAGACTGAAAATAAGATATTATTATTATTATTATTAGCACCGTGTCTTACTACCCATTCGGGTTATACGCACTTACGCTAATGTGTAATGGTAGGGTGATTGTGAGATGAAATGGAGGACCTACAGTTTAACGTGGAATCCGAACCATGGTGGAGGCCTGGCATTCCCCACACAAACAAGATGTCTTGTCAGAGGTGAAGGAAGGGTTTGGCAATCAGATAAATCTGTGCCGGGACCGAGGATTGAACCCCGGCCGCCAGCATAGAAGTCTGACACCTTACCCCTAGACCACCAGGTCACCTAAAATAAGATATTAACAAAAAAAGATATAGCGTGTTTGTTAAGAAAAAAAAAATTGATTAGTTATTCAGATGTCTAAAACTGGCATATTATTATTATATGGACACCGCAGTCCAGCTTTGATAATCTGAATCTTATTTGACAGTTAGAAAAATAACTAAATTTCATTTAGTCATACATCAAGTCATGTGATGTGCAGCTGTCAACTTTTATAGATAATTTTAACTTAATTTTCCTTATGTAAGTGCTAGTCAACAATCAATACCTCTCAGCCTAGCATTGATAAATATATGAGAATAGGTGAGGTACAAAATAATAAAGAGAGAAAAAGGAAATTACTTAATAATAGTGGTTTTACCTAAATAACTCTTAAGTTTGGTTTTCTTTTTATGATAGAATAAATCCAGCACTGGGACACACGAATGACCACATTTTCAAGGGTAGATTGACAAAAAAAAAATAGTGTCATTAAAAATGATAAAAACATAAAATGGCGTCGTTATAAAATTCTCGCGAGATGATAGTAAGTAGTCCTAAGAAATGTTTCAAACTCTTTAATCATTATACTATACCTGCATATTCGAGCTAAACTACGGCTGAAAATTGCAACAAAAAGAGAAATAGAGTTAATTTCAACCTTTGCTCTATGAGAAGGTGGTCAACATATTTGGACAGAGAGCACCAGGTGAAACTTGATTTTAAAAAAAAATGTAAGGATAACGCAAACAGAGGCGTGGTTCGTTAGGGTAAATTTTAAGTGTCACGTGACGGTCTATTTACCTACAACAATATTCAAACCTACTTCGGTAGTCTCGTGGTCTAACGCGCCACTCTGGTGTTGGATTAGACTACCGAAGTCATGGGGGGAGGGCGAGGAGGGAGTAACAATTACTAAAAAAAGGGGGGGGGGAGGGGTTTGCCAAGTATGATTGAGAAAAACTTTCCGACCTTTCTCTAAAATAATACTCGGTCATGGGAACGACTGAATGACCTTCAATTGTGCTCGCACGAAGTAAGACCCTGGATATTGATGATGTCGTGGCTGACTTCCAAGCCCGGAAAAAAAGTTCCGGTAGAAAGTGAACCCTAAACTTTCTACGAGGGAACCCTCCTAGCACCCCGAGGTACGGCAAACAAGAAGAGGATGGTGCCCCTCCTCCCCCTCCCTTTCCCCTATACCACAAGTCACGCAATCCGGCTTATCTGCTTACGTTCCGTCACGCCGGGCCAAACTTCACTTGCAAAGACTGTGAACATTGACGAACTGTCTTCCTGGAGTCCTGAGAGCTCATTACCAAAGCCTTCCAATAACTACAGTCAAATTTTCATAGGAAGAACCTTATCTGAGAGCTACATTTTTTAAATTTATTTAGCACCGCGTCTAAATAACCGTTCGGGTTATACGCATTAAGTACTAATAACGCTAAAGGATTAGGAATTGGGAAGGTTTAATCAGAGGAAATGAACCCGCATTTGCGTGGAGGAAGAGTGGAAAACCATTTAGGAACACCCCCCCCCNCCCCCCCCCCCAAGTTCACCCAACCGAGATTCGAACCCCGATCTCCCCGTCCTCAGCAGTCAAGCTCAACACGACTAGCGCGTTGGCCAACCACGCCACTGAGGCGGGTCTGAGAGCTATAAAAGCTTTTTTTAAATCATCATGTCTACCTATTCAGGTAATAAACATATGTACTAATTACGCTATTTTTAGCACCACGTCTTAAAGACGTTAATGAATTAGGGATGAGGAAGGTTGAATTTAAATAAGTGTATCCGCATTTGAGAGCTAAAGAGAGTGGATAGACCATTTAGGAAAAACCACCCTCAGAACAATATTACCGGGATTCAAACCACGATATCCCTGTCATCAGCCAGGTAATCTATTGCGAGAATGACGCCTTAAACAAGGGGTGTCCAACTCGTTTCATCATAAGGACTACAATGGACGTTTAAAATCATAAAAGGACTGCATTTAAGAAAGTTTAATATTGTCAACATCTTAAATAGAAAAATCTCAATTTGAAAATACTTAATATAACAAAAATAATATTAAGATTACATCAAATGACTTGTCCAATATTTTTTAAATAAAAATTTCAAACTTTATATTTGCATTAAGTGTGTTAGTGGCTTTAGATCTCTTGTTTATTATTATTATTATTATTATTATTATTATTATTATTATTATTAGCACCGCGTCTTACTACCCGTTCGGGTTATACGCACTTACGCTAATGTGAAATGGTAGGGTGATTGTGAGATGAAATGGAGGACCTACAGTTTAACGTGGAATCCGAACCACGGTGGAGGCCTGGCATTCCCCACATTCACAAGATGTCTTGTCAGAGGTGAAGGAAGGGTTTGGTAATCAGATAAATCTGTGCCGGGACCGAGGATTGAACCCCGGCCGCCAGCATAGAAGTCTGACACCTTACCCCTAGACCGCCTGGTCACGCTAGATCTCTTGTTGAAGTCACGTTCAAAATATATGACAAATGCGGATCGATAAATGTGATCGATCGAGTGTTTGTTAAGTTTCATGGGCAAAAACACGTTTGTGTGCCCCACGCTCTAACTGACCCAAGGAATTGACCCTCTGACATAAGAGCCGTTATCATAAAACACAACTTTATCACGGCAGAGAGTTCTGATTAGACGCGAGTAACAACGCACCTAAAAAAAAAGGAGTAAATGGAAAGGACATCCATTATAAGGTTACAAAAGTGTAACGTAATTTCCGTTGTTCCTCGTTTGCTTTCTCTCTCTCTCTCTCTCACACACAACAAACCATAAATTTTCGACCACTGCGTGCATCACGTAGATTTCTCACAGCCATTATCATCATTTAAATCATCACTTTTAACGCAAGTATTATAAACTGCTTAATTTAATACGTCGGGATGAGGAACTTTAATTTTTTAAAGGAAGTGCACCCGTTTTAGTGTGGAAGTAGATGGAAAAGTGGTACGACAAGCAATGGCGTAGAAAATTGGGGGGTCGGAGGGATCCGAACGCTTCCCTTCCCCCACCCAGTAAATTGATGCGGTAAACATTGATTCACCACACCTTTCAACTCGCCACACCCCATTTTTAGAGAAAATTTGAGCCAGTGCAGTAACACAAATAAGAACCCGATATATTTACAAATAAGTATAATTTTATGTTAGCCCGCCGTAGAGGGACGTTCTTTTCCGTTACTGGCCCATATTTCAGGTGGAAAATTCCCATCTTCATCAGCATAGCTGTCAAAGAGATGTAGGGCCAGTTTCATAGTCGGAGTTAGTACGCTTCAAGTGTGGCGCTACAGTAAATACATAACACCTACCTATTTAGTGTGACGTCACACTTGAGGCGTACTCAATCTAACTATGAGAATGGTCCATTCCATTCTGGTCTAGGTAAGTGTCGTCCCATATTTAGTGTGACGCCACACTTGAGGCGTACACAATCTGACTATGAGGCAAGCCCATTCCATTCTGGTCTAGGTAGGTGTGGTCCTGTATTTAGTGTGACGCCACACTTGAGGCGTACTCAATCTAACTATGAGAATGGTCCATTCCATTCTGGTCTAGGTAGGTGTCGTCCCATATTTAGTGTGACGCCACACTTGAGGCGTACTCAATCTATGAGGCAAGCCCATTCCATTATTGTCTAGGTAAGTGTCGTCCCATATTTTAGTGTGACGCCACACCTGAGGCGTACTCAATCTGACTATGAGGCAAGCCCATTCCATTCTGGTCTAGGTAGGTGTGGTCATGTATTTAGTGTGACGCCACACTTGAGGCGTACTCAATCTATGAGGCAAGCCCATTCCATTATGGTCTAGGTAAGTGTCGTCCCATATTTAGTGTGACGCCACACCTGAGGCGTACTCAATCTGACTATGAGGCAAGCCCATTCCATTCTGGTCTAGGTAGGTGTGGTCCTGTATTTAGTGTGACGCCACACTTGAGGCGTACTCAATCTGACTGTAAGACTGCCTTATAGTCTGTAAACTAGAAAATATTTCCGTATTGGATTCTAGGTTAGGTTAATTCGTTTCACACAAATCGCGGTAAATGATAGGACTTGCAGGTATGCCATGATAATGAAGGTACGCGTGGCGAATCGATGAGTATCTGACTAGGATTTGACTCATTGATAGATAAAAAGTGTCATGTAAACAAAAGATCTGTGGCGATTTGATGAACACCCTCTCTCCCTCTGAGCGCAGCCACCGGCACGGTTTTCATTAATATTACCAATGGTGGTAGCAGTGGTATTATTTAGTTTAAATAAACGTCGAAACAAATACTTTCTAGATTTTTTTCTTGCTTCACATTTTACTGTGACTGTTCCCAATATTAGGCTGATTGGAAATTCAAGCCCTGAAAAAATAAGAATGTTCAGAAAGTTTAAGTAAAATACCTTTGATACAAAAAATAAATCCTCTTCCCACAAGTGAGATGTTTCGAGATTATTCCCTTGCGAGATGAAGAAGTCACGTCACACAACCTAGAATTATTTTTTTATGTTATTGTCACGTGTATTTCGTGGACGTGAATAGGCCTTAGAGCTAATGGAGAAAAAAAACTAAATTGGTTCGGCCTGAATAAACAGGGTGCTTTAAAATTAATTGTCTTTTGTTTATTAATCTTAATATACACACTAACTTTTTACTGTCCGGAGTCTTAACTCAGTCGGTAGTGCCTGCTGCACTAAGAGTCGAGAGTTCGATTCCTGGCACGGTCAAAAAATGTATCATGGGTAAAATGTGGGTTCTCCCTTTCAGTGGTGAATCAACGGCTGGGGGCTGGATGTTGTGTCTGTTCTAGATTTAAATTAGTTTATAAATCGTGTGCTGACATAATACGTCGGTTAATAAAATACTTGTTAAATAGCTCATATAAAAAATACTCACACTAACGTAGCATAGATGAAACGAAACAAAGTATTTCGTACTTATATTATTTAAAATGGTCGATACGTGTGTTCATGAATATTTACACCAGAAGTTAGAAATGTTTGCACTATAAAGCACGATCACACGTAAAAAAAAACTCGACATGAATTACCAAATTTTGATACATGAGATTTACCGTTGCGAGATTAATAGAAATGGTGCATTAGATTACATTAATTTTAGAGAAAGATAATTTTTTTCTCAACATGACCGATATTTTTTTTAGAGAAAGATATTTTTTTCTCTCAACATGACCGAGTTTTATATTATTTAATTTTCAATTATAATTTTTTAGCTGAGAAGTGAAATAGATTCCATCTCTTAAAATAATTCGATTCGAGCGAAGTAATATACACCAGTGCAGATATATTTCATTGTTTTAGAAGAAAAGGGGTTCTTGGAAGGGGTCAATTTATCATATTTGGTCAAGCGTATTAAAGTTGGGCCACGAGTTCGATCTTTTGGAATTATTGTAAACAAGGAATAATGGTGTAATGACTCTGCCCCGGCTGTGGGGCTCTATTTAGGATGCTTGTAATCGCCATTTCAAGCCGAACGAAAAAAGCAAGGGATGGATGGAAATACACAACAAAATGCTAAGCTTACTTAACCTAACCTATGGCACAACGAGATCATAGCCAAAACAAACCTAACCTAATATAAGGCAAAAGGATTGGTGAGGCAGAATTCCTATTTACCCGGAAGTCTATTATTTGTTATAGTCCTCCTGGCCAGTGAACGTGGCCAAACTGTAATGCTCCAATTTAATTATTTAGAAATCAATTCGCCCCGTGACAAATTTAAAACTTGCTCAGTTCCCCTTAGCTAGTAACATCTGAGGGATAGTGCAGATAATAACGTTCCAAATTATATTATTATTAGCACCGCGTCTTACTACCCGTTCGAGTTATACGCACTTACGCTAATGTATAATGGTAGGGTGATTGTGAGATGAAATTAAGGACCTACAGTTTAACGTGGAATTCGAACCACGGTGGAGGCCTAGCATTCCCCCAAATTATAATAAAACTCATAAATCAAGAGAAAATCTTCTAATCACATATTAGTAACGATTTCTTGAAATAAGGTGAGATGAATTCAAACTTACGTCAAAGGGAAGCGAAAATTTCACAGACACGATTCAACTCAAATCAGCCCGTATGCTTATTAACACCAACGAACACATTACAATATCCACAATTTTGTAGTTTCTGGAGAAAAAAAAACTCTGATAAAGTTCATTTGATTAAACTATTAATAATGAAAAAGCCCAGGAAGTTGGAACGTTTAACATTCCCAACTAAAATCACACCCGGAAAAAATATTTACCGAGTCTACACGCCCGGGCAATCAACAGCTTCATTGTAACCACATATAAACACTCAACAAACAACAGTGCCTCGTACGAAAATAAGTCGCGGACGTAAACGGCGACTCGTGTGAATGCATCGCGAATCCTCCAACACACGATGGTTGTTGGAATGATAATAAAAAAAAAAGAAAATCAGTAAAATGGTCGAGACTACTTCTCAGAGACAGAAAACGTGCCGCGAGAACTAGTAGATTAGATAAGTAACATTTCTGTTTTATCAAACCGTTACATGCACACACAATCTTTTCAGTGATAACGACATGAACGATTCTTGGTGACAGAGCTAGCTGCGCGTCATTCATGGGAACAAGCTACACACGGATTTAAATAGGAACTTTTGACTGTAAAACAGTTTTCATTCATGTAATATACAAATGTCACTTTTCATAGATATCAAAACCAGGGTATATCTTCCTTAAAGAATCCTACTAAAGTGTAGGCTCTTTATTATTATTATTATTATTATTATTAGCACCGCGTCTTACTACCCGTTCGGGTTATACGCACTTACGCTAATGTGTAATGGTAGGGTGATTGTGAGATGAAATGAAGGACCTACAGTTTAACGTGGAATCCGAACCACGGTGGAGGCCTGGCATTCCTCACATTCACAAGATGTCTTGTCAGAGGTGAAGGAAGGGTTTGGTAATCAGATAAATCTTTGCCGGGACCGAGGATTGAACCCCGGCCGCCAGCATAGAAGTCTGACACCTTACCCCTAGACCGCCAGGTCACCGACGGCTCTTTATTATAAAGGATCTTTGCTATACAGCTTGGTTCAATTTGAATACCCTAATTACAAAAAAAAGTCGATGCACGTCTGGTAGGGGGAGTAGACATTGTGACTTTGGAGAATTGGGTGTTTGGGCCTTTTGAGGGTCGTCCCTTGTCTATGCGACGACTCAATTAGGATATGGAAATGAGGTTGCTATATTACGGTACAGACATGTGTCTGATAGGAGGTTGGTCGCGAACCCCTAGAGCGACATATTATGTAGTTGTTATTAAATCCCGGGTCTAGTCGGGTCACCTACATGACCATCTACATGACAGGGCTGAGGATGGTTAATTCCAAGAGTCAGAAGTTTGTGTATGAGGAGGAGGATGGAGGGCGGGGTTGCAGGAGCGTGTTTGGGGGATGATGGTCGAAGGCAGAAAGGGTTGGGGCAGGAGTGTCTGGGGGGATGATGGTCGGAGGTAGAATAGCCTTCATTTCGACAGTTTTAAACAAGAATAAAAATTATCTAATTGGTGCACCTGATTATTTTTTTACGCATAGTGGGTCAAATTGATTAAATATTTGTTAAATTTAATTATTTTGCCTACAACTTTTTAAAAATAGAAACAAACACCGTAAAGTCAAATGCCCCAATGGTCATGAAATATATAATTGTACTCGCAGTGGACTTTCGCTGAGAAGAATTGGTGAAAAGAGACAAATGCTAGGAGAAAAATCAAGGAAAGAAAGATAAATTGGCCTAGAACAATGGATAATAAAGGAATGCCTGATGAAGACTGCAATTTAAGGAATGATGAATGGGAAGAGAAGAAGTGTAAGAAAGAGGAATATACCAGATGGTGGATTCAATCAAGGTTTAAGAGAGATACGAAAACAAGAGTTTGACGCAGGATCGAGAGGTTTGTAGGAGTATCAAAACTGGGCCTGTCAAGAGGCAGAACTTCACCTCGTGATGATGATGATGATGATGATGATGATGATGATACTTGCATTGAACAAGGAAATTGTTGACGGTAAGGTCAGGTTTGGAACCCTAGCCGGTTATCCAAGGATCTGTTTCCCACGTTATTTAGGTGGAATGTAAAGAAAGGTCCAATCGCATCTGAGTCGAGGGGTAAACCATTTAGTTCTTTTTTTAAGCTTCTTAATACATCCGAACAGGTTTCAAACCCTAACTCCTTTATCACCAACAAAACAGCAAATAAAAATAGAGAAAACCAATACTATGAAAAGCCAAACGAATAAAGACGTTGATGTTTATTAATTTGCTACAGAAATATGATAAAAGCGTTATATACGGTCCGATTTAAAAAGGAGCTTTATCGACATTTAAAGGTTTGTTTATTTGAGGTATTTAACGTGCACTTTCTGAACCGGCTAATTAGATCAGCACAAGAGAATTTCTATGAGCCGACCAATTTTACCGGAAAAGATATGTTCCCATACCTTCCAGGGTTCTTTTACATGCCACAATTGACATGGGACTGATGGCTTTACTTCCACACCGAAGGAAGTTGTGCTAAGAATTTTTATCAGTCAAGAAAAATCCATCGGCCCTGGTTGGGTTTGAACCCACGAGCATCGCGTCCTGAGGCGAGCACTTTACCCCAAGACCAATTAAAAGTTACTAAAACAATGTTCATATATGTATACATAAATCATGTGATCTGCAGCTATTATTTTTTATGTATAATACAAATTTCTACAAATTAATGCTAATAATAATAAAATACAATTTGATCAACGTTGATTGCAAAACAAGGTTTCCTAAAATTTCCTTCGTACCAGAATTCCACTGTACCCAAACAAGAGATTTGGAAAACTCCAACTTTTATACAATAAAAACTTTATAGCTACGATTCGTTGATATACCCTGTTCAGTGTTCAATATTTATGAGATCAATAAAAATATGTAGCTGTTTTCTAACAAAAGAGACTAAAATTCCAAGTATATATCGTTAGAAAATAAATAAAACCGACAAAAGAATACACAAAAAAATAGAGCTATGGGAAAGATTGAAAGTGTGTTCGAAGTGGGTCAAAGAAAGGATGCCGTCTATTATCTATGCCAGTGGATGGATAATAACTTGGCTTGGCCCAAGAAACTGGGTCGCGCACACTAACAAATAGGGGAGGGGAAAGACGCGGTACAGTATAATATTATGTTTTGAACGTGTAGAGGCGAAGAAACAAGTTATTGGGTCGTAAGTTCACACCACAAATCGTATCTGTATAGTTATCATTATTATTAGCACCGCATCTTACTTACCCGTTCGGGTTATACGCACTTACGCTAATGTGTAATGGTAGGATGATTGTGAGATGAAATGGAGGACCTACAGTTTAACCTGGGATCCAAACCACGGTGGAGGCCTGTCATTCCGCACATTAACAAGTTGTGATTGATACACGTCTTGTCAGAGGTGAAGGAAGGGTTTGGCGATCATATAAATCTGTGCCAGGACCGAGGATTGAACCCTGGACCCCAGCACAGAACTCCGACACCTTACCCCTTGAACGCCAGATCACCTTGTTATTGTTGTTATTATTATAATTGTTATAAGGTGTTCTGTATTACGACAGGTTCATTCCTTTTGTCAGTGAACTTATACCGCCAATGCACCCTGTCCTCTGCCTCCTCCTTCAGCTTCCAGAATTTTCTTATTTCCTTCAAGTCATCCAATATTTGAACTCTCCTCTTCTCTAAGCGCCTCTGTTTATTTTCTATAGCTAGAGTTACCAAATCGGCCCATATTAATGATGGAGTGAGAATAAAATACAAACAAATAATTGCAAATAAATATGACAATTTTTTGATCAAATTTTCAGATTTTCAAATCTCATGGTAAAGNAAAGGGGGGGGGGGGGAGGATGTATTTGTTAAATATTTGACTATAATATGGAAGTACTGTATTAAGCCAATATATCTAGCCAAGAGCAGACGCTACGTTTGTGACACATTCAACCACCGAGCGCTAGAATCGATACTTAACTGTGAGTAGAGAACTGGAATCATTGTTATTGATTCACTAAAACATATTTATATAGATTTTTGTTTTTGTTTTCAGAAAAAAAAAATAATATGCTCCAAAACGGAAAATATTCCGTATCACATCCCAAGTTTCAATTTCAAGGGTGACACGCATCGGTGGTCGCATGATTTAACGCGTCACTCTTGTGTTAGACTGGATTGTAGATTGGCAGGAGGATTAGGGTTCGAATTCTAGTCGGGTGTACTGAAAATTTGTTTTATCCTAAACGTTTTTTAACTTGCTTTACGCACACGCGGTTATATTTCCTCTCTATGCCTACCTTCTTCATCCCTAATCCGTTAAATTAATTAACGAATACGTAAAATCCGAACGGGTATTAAGACGTAGAGAAAGAGAAGAAACTCATGGCGTCAGCCCGGAAACGTGCTATGCTGACAGATCGGCCCCCGTCTGTTGGCGAAGAAAATGCCTATTTCCGCAGATAAAAGATGGCATGTGGTCAACACAACAAACACTCCAGCCGTTAAACTCAGTTTTCTGGACCATATCCGCTATTTATTTATCTTTACATTCAAGTAGCTCCTTATTTGTCCTCACGAAGCCGAGTGTGACCCCATACCCAATGCTTCACAGAAAAATCTGGAAACGCCAGGGATCGAAACCGGGGCCTCTGAATCCGGAGCCAGAGAGACTGAACACTCACTAGACTAGAGAGGCTGTCCGGAGTGAAGGGAAAAAAAACAACCAAAATTTCACAGGCCTCCACTTGAAATATCCCGTCACAGAGAGAACGCCAACTCAAGCCTTGCTCATCCATACTTTTCTCTACCCTAGTGTTTGCGCTGATGGGTAAGGTTAGGACTGTTTTGAACATATGACCCATGGGGAATGAGGTCGTGGCTGCATGTAACGGCATGTTTTCCACGCAGCCTTGAACAGATCGATGGGAACCATAGAGAGAAAGAGACAAACACAGGACTGTCACTATTCGCTAGAAGGTGAGGTCGCCAGCAGCCACCGATTCTCCGGAAGCAGGAAGTTCGGATTCACTCTAGAAATGTCACGCGACCCCGATTCAAATATACAACTCATGTATTACCGGTATTTATTTTAGTCAAACCACAATTCTGATATGAACAAAAACGTACGCAGGATTTCATAACTGGGAACGGGGGAGGAGCTGTGGGGGGGGAGGGGGGGGCGTAATAAAACTTCAAACCAAGAAATCCAACATTGTTTTAAATTTTTGTCAGTAAAAGCTATTTCTTCACACCCTGTCGGCCAGTCTATTCTAGTCCATGTGAATCTTACACTTTACAAAACAGTACAAAGGGCAACGAATTGTCACATAACTGCTTAAATCAATCGATTTAACTATATATCAAGCGCAATCTATCGATATATAAAATAATATGCCATATCTATAATCATTTTTCAATGTCGATATTACGATTTTAGTGCGTACAAACAGGAAATTTATGTGAAACTTGTGTTTTCTGTTTCATCTTTTGTTGGTAGATAATGATTTGGATTAATTTAGATTTCGGGGGGAAAGGGGTAGCAGGCACGTATTGGGGTAGGGGGGGGGGTCCAAGGGTCAGTTGACCCCTTTGTGAAAGTTAGAAAATTAATTTAAAAAAATGAAAGTTCAAATTTTAGAAATAAAATACACTAGAAATAAATTATGTAATTTTTTTGAATCTTTTTACGCGCATACAAGTCTTAAGCCGGATCCACAATTGCGTTATTTGTCCACTTTTAATCAATGTTTGATATCACTCACGCAAGTGTGGACAAAATATTCGTTTTCGATTATGAATATTTGTCGTGCATAGCGTGTAACGAAAATTGTTCCGCATAGAGACGGTAGACTACCACACGTCAAAGAGGACTAATAATCGCCTGAGAGCGGTTCATCCATATGTACCGAATATAGAGTATGTGTGGACAGCAGGAGCGGTGTAATTGTGGGGGACTCTGCCCCCCTGGAAGTAATTTCCCCTTCCCTAGATATATTTCAAATCCTTTGATATCATTGACTATGAAGTTGAAAGATGGTCTTAAATCAAACTCCAAATTACCTCTAGATTTATTCTATTGTCAAAAATCTTCAGGAGAAGACCACTTCAAATAACTACTAAACTAGAGCCATCTAATTGACAGAAAAAGTCAGAGGGGGGAAGCTTTAAATGGCTTCCAGGGTAATCAAAATTACAAAAATATCTAGGAGAGGACAACTCCAAATAGCTTCTAGTAGCATGCCATTTTGAAGAATTTTCAGGCGAGGACCGCCCCAAATTGCCTAGTTTCTGAAATAATTCAATTTTAAAAAAAATTTCTGTCGAAGACGACTTCAAAGGTTATCTTCTAGAGGTAATTAACTATCGTAAAACATTTAAGGTGAGGATCACTCTAAATATATTCGAGGGGCATCCAAATTTCAAACATTTCTAGGTGATGAACACTTTAAATGGCTTATAAAAAAAATCTTTTTTATATATCAAAGCAAAGACTACTCATAGCTTCTAGAGTGAACCATTTAAAAGAAATTGTTTAAGGGCCACTTCAATATATGATTTTTTAAAATTGGGGAGAATGACCACAGTTTAAATAATACGCAAGATAATATACGATTGAGAAACTATTAAATTGCTTTAAACAGAAATCTAACATTGTAAATAACTATTATTTATAATTATGAGCCCCCTATGAAAATGGTTTGGATCCGCCCCTGGGGGATAGGATATATGCCCCTCAAGCCACCCCTCCTACGTACACCCCAAGACATGAAAGAACGTTTAGTATATTAAAACATATTTTTTGATGTCAATATTGATAACATTTTACTATATTATTGGTGCCATTTAAGAGGTATTGAATTTTTTTCTTAATGTGTAAAGGATTAGGAAAATATGGTTTAGAGGAAGTGTACCCGCATTTGCGTGGAGCAAGAGTGAAAAAAAGTTTAGGAAAAATCCCCTTCAGTAAACTTGACTGGGAATGAACCCCCATCTCCCGTCTTCGGAAGTTAAGTCGATTTGCAAGCGTGACGTCTCAGACCATGTGGCCAACGAAAATGAGTATTGTCTCTGTAAAGTGACAGATGGAGATCACATGACTTGACGTATGAATATATGAAGATTAGTAACTTTTATACCAGTGTAAAAAAAAGTATTTTTTCAAACGAAAAGGAACTCTTAAGTATTAAGTTTCAATCAAGATCAGTGGCACTCTGTCCTCCCCCCAACCACCCATTCACACAATTTTATTTTTTTCGAGAGATGCGAGGAGGTTTCATATTATGTATCGATAACGTTATAAATTTTGAATATCAAGTCGTAAGCCTGCTCTCGAAACATCGAATATATTCTCTAATTTTAAAGGTACTTTATATAATGTAAGTTTTTATTAAAATTATTTGTTAATTGGTAAAGGGGGGAGGGTAGAAGAGGTGAATGCCTTGCATACCTCCCCTTCTCTAGCCCCCTCTCCCCTCCCCCCCCCATCCATCCGCCACCAGGTGCGCCACTAATCAATACCAAAGTTTCCCGCTTTGATGGTCGACTGGTCTAATAAGGTGTAACTCTCGCAATAGACTGGCCTTCAGATATCAGAGAGATCGGGGTTCGAATACCGGTTGGGTGTATTGAGGGCAAGTTTTTTTCTATCCTAAATGGTTTTTCACTCTTAATTCACACAAATACAGTTACACTTTCTATAAATTCAACCTTCCTCATCTCCAACGCATTAGCGTAATAAATACATAATTATGTACCAAAGGTAGTGATTTGCGGTTATAGAGAAAACCAGACTCAACACCCAGTCCCCGTGCCATTAATTCACCACTGTGAAAGCGGAAGAGATAATTATTTCACCTCTGACAAGACATCTTGTGAATGTGGGGAATGCCAGGCCTCCACCGTGGTTCGGATTCCACGTTAAACTGTAGGTCCTCCATTTCATTTCGCAATCACCCTACCATTACACATTAGCGTAAGTGCGTATAACCCGAACGGGTAGTAAGACGCGGTAATAATAATAATAATAACATTATTTTAATGTCAGTTTCTCTACTGAATTAGATAGTGCTATAACGCATCCACCCACTTCGCAGTCCGCATAGTCGAAGGCTTCACTCTCGCAGTAGACTAGATTGCTGACGATGGGCAGGTCACAGTTCGATCCCGGTCGGGTGTACTGAGGGTGGTATTTCCTAAATGGTTTCTTACTCTCTATACGGGTACACATACTCTAAATTTAGCCCTCCACATCCCTAGACAATTAGACAATTATTACACAAGTATATAAAGCGAACGGGTAGTAAAACGCGGTGGTAAAAAAAAACGGGTAGTAAAACGCGGTGGTAAAAACAAACAATATCCCATATGTATGGGGGCGCTAAAAGCGACATCTTACTAAACAGTGCGTTCACTCAACGGAAGGCACTTATATAACTACTGTTCTACCGAGACTAATGTCTAAAGCCTCGCCGACATTGATATGATACACTTTCACCTGGCTAACACAAGAAAGGACAGGAGCTAAATAGCCAATAAACGTAGCCAGAGGCACGACCAGGACTTTTAAGGTGGGTTAGAGTTTCACAAATTGAACAGCAGCCATCTTAAACGAGTAGTTTCCTCAACAAAAGACCTCTCTCACTACTTAAAAAAAAATGCTAAGTACATCCATGTTAAGAATTGTGTTATGTTCTTATCGTTACTACAGTCCTAATGAATGACCTGGTGGTCTAAGGGTAAGGTGTCTGACTTCTGTGTTGGGGGCTCGGGGTTCAATCCCAGGTCCCGGCATAGATTTATCTGATTGTCAAACCCTTACTTCACCTCTGACAAGACGTGTATTAATCATAACTTATGAATGTGTGGAATGACGGGCCTCCACCATGGTTCGGATCCCACGTTAAACTGTAGGTCCTCCATTTCCTCTCACAATCATCCTACCATTACACATTAGAGTAAGTGCATATAACCCGAACGGGTAGTAAGACGCGGTGCTAATAATAATAATAATAATAATACAATTCTAATATTTATCTTTGGATTTTCCAAGTTGAAATATCTCCTATAATTTCTCTTTGGACTTGAAATTGGTATATTTTTCAAACAAATGAAAGAAACCTTTCGGATGGACTCGACTTCCACAACAGAGCTTCTCTTTACAGAAAAGACGAGCCTCGCGTCTTTGTCTGAGCGTCCACAGGTGCCAGTGATTGGTTATTGCAAGAAAGAAATAATTTAGGGTGAAGAGGTTAGGATCGCTACCAAGATAATATCGAGAAGAGAATATGCCAAGTGAATGAGGGGCGGGATTCGTCCCTGCCCTTTCTTTCTCGGGTGAGCCCTTTCCTCTTGGGTGCGCCGGCACAATCACTTAATTGTTAATTCCCGCCGACTTATGATCAAGACGTAGGCTACAGCAACTTCCAAGATAGAACTATCAAGGACGAGAGATTGTGCGGATACTTCTTATACTACGGTAGCCCCGTGGCTTCTTTGGTGCTGACTGACAGCTCACAGCGGACTTCTGACAGTCAACATTTAGGTATATACCTAAATTTTGACAGTCAGATGTGACAGCTGCTAAGCACATGTTTTTGCAGATCATATGTGTTCGGCGTAGGGATACATAATTTGGTCTGGTAACTTTTCAAAGCTGCCAGTCAGCACCAAAGAAGCCATGGGGCTACTGTAGAGCTAACCATGAAGCCAAATGTAGGCAAGTACCAGTATTCTTGACTCTGTCCAGAGTATGAATGGTTCGAATCCCGGTCAGGTGTGTTCGGAATGATTCACTAAACCGTGAGGTTTTGGATTATATGTCCAAGCAAAATATGGTGCGCATTTTTTCCTAGCAGTAGTCCAATTTTCATGGGAAGAACATTAGAAAAGTTAATAGATACAATTTCACGTGTTCATAAGGCATTTTTAAGAATTATTATTATTACTTCCACCGTATCTTACAACCCGTTCGGGTTATACGCACTTACGCTAATGTGTAATAATAGTGCGATTGTGAGATTAAATGGAGGACCTACAGTTTAACGTGGAATCCGAACCACGGAGGAGATCTGGCATTCTACACATTCACAAGTTGTGATTAATACACGTCTTGTCAGAGGGGAAGGGAGGGTTTGGTAATCAGATAAATCCGTGCCGGGACCGAGGATTGAACCCCGAACCTCTAGCACGGAAGTCGGACACCTTACCCCTAGACCGCCAGGTCACCCAGTAGATGTACTTTAAATTATGTTGAAATATGCCGTATTTAGCGAAATACATCAAATCTGTTCTCCAAACGGGCCCTATCGAAGTTTTATTCTTCCTTCAAAATGTTTCGATGTTATTGTGGGTGTCGAACCGAGGGGATTTGACCTTCTACTTCAACTTCAACATTTTGAAACATGACCGGCAATGTGATCAGGCACAATCGTGACTTTCGTCTCGAAATCGTTAAGTTTTGATTTTACAAATCGGGAATGTTGGGAACGTAAAGTCACAAAGTTTTCTAATTGACCAATCAAGAAGCTGCATTTTCCTGCGGGTGTTTCAGAACATGTTAAAGCTAGGAGATAATAAATACTCTCGCTAGCCATATTTTCGTGTCGATGTAATATGTTGTGAATGGAACACGATTTTGCTAGTTTATAAGTGCAACGGAGCAAGATACATTCGATTAAATTAGTTTTATTTTACATCCATTACTGTTTCCAGCCTACGGGCTGGGCCAGTTTTTTTTTATTCAAGCCATATGTTTTCCACTATTGGCTTGCGAGGCCTGTCGTGGCTTCATATACCTTATATAATCTAACTTAAGACTAGGACAGGCACAACATCCTGTCCCCGGCCGTCAATTTATCACTTTGAAGTGGTAAACTCACTTTTCACGAGTAATAAATTTTTCGACCATGCCGGGAATCGAACATTGAGACCCTTATTTCATTAGAGACACACACTATCGAATGAGCTAAGGTGTCGAACTGACTAAAATGTCTAAACATTTTAATTTTATATATTCATAAAAAAAATTGTTTGGATGAAAATGTTGTCAAAACTTTATGTTTCTAGTCTCAAAGTAATTTTTTTCAAAGGTGTTACCAGCTTTAGCCGACAACTCCCAGCTATAATCTGATTTTCTCACGAATAATATAACCCTGATAAGAAAAATAGGCCCTTTATTCGTAAGAAAATCGAGATAAAGCTTCCACAAATCGACGTAGCGATTAATCGACCACAAACACCACCACATTATGCTGTATCAGCAAGATCTTCTATCCATTATGTATCGTCAGATTGTTGAAAGCTCCTGTCAAAACAATGAAAGTTGCCACGTAACCTTGACGTTCTAAAGTGCCTGCTTATTCCGTGGAAGAAAAACTTCCCGTTCAAACGAGTGGGTTCGTATGGAAGTTCAAACCATTAAAGTTCATGGAGGTCCCCCCTGACACTCCCACCTTGCCGCTCGATCATAACCACCACATCAAGGCGGTCATTTTGTTACCTCCTCAAGGTCGTTTCACGATACTTTGCCACAATGCTACATGACTTTGGGCCAGTTTCATGGTCAGATTGAGTACGCCTCAAGTGTGGCGCTATACTAAATACATGACGACACCTACCTAAGCTCAAATGGGATGGGTCAATTTCGCATATGGAACTAGCCCAATCCATTCTGATCTACAGTAGCCCCATGGCTTCTTTGGTGCTGACTGACAGCTTTAAAATTTAACCAGACCAAATTATGTATCCCTGCGCCGAACCATATGATCTGCAAACACACTTGTTTAGCAGTTGTCACTTCTGACACTCAAAATGTAGGTATATACCTAAATGTTGGCTGTCAGAAGTCAGCTGTGAGCTGTCAGTCAGCCCCAAAGAAGCCACGGTGCTACTGTAGGTAGGTGTAGTCTTGTATTTAGTATAGCATCACACTTTAGGCATGCTTAACATGACTATGGTTTGAGATCCATAGGTGGGAACTTCTCGAAGATTACAATGTGGAACCTTTTTGAAATATATCAACCTTTTTTTAAAAATAGCATCCTTTTCAAATATGACAAGAGTGAAACCTTCTTAAATATAGCGAGGTAGAACCTTTTCAAATATGGCAAGAGTGAAACCTGTTTAAATATGACAAGGTGAAATCTTTTTGAATGTGGAAAAGTGGAACCATTTAAAATATGGCAAAATGGAACAATTTCAAATATGGCTTGGCGGAACCTTCTCTAATATGACAAACCCTTACAAGAGGTTAGTATCATCGTGTTCGATTTGCCGGGACGGGACGGTCAAGATTCGGATCCCGGCCGGGTGCCAAGGCGTTGTTTTTTTTTCAAAATGGTTTCCCATACTTTCTACACTTAAATGCGTTTACACTTTTTCTAGATTCTACTCGTAGATTACTCATTCCTGATACAGTAGAGTACATGCGTATAGTTCAGACAGATAAGTGGAGTACAGGAGAAAAAAAAATCCTTTGTGACTTCACATCCTCTCTCCAGGCGAATCCGGTGAATTCTTATAGACACAAAGATCTCCGAGATGAAGTCCTTTAAAATGATTTCTATCACTGAACCTATAAATTAATCATTTATTTTTTAGTTTGAGTTTAGAAAGTGCTCTTTTTGAACAGGCTGATTATTTCAGCGCACGACATAGAAACTAATTTAATTCTACAACAAACAAAACATTCACTCTCCCGGCTTACTATTAATCAAATTAGAGGGGCCCGCTTCACTACCGCACACGACAAAGAATACAATAGACGAAACAGATCATAAAGCCCCTTGAAAACGTTTATCAAAGCAACCGGTCGGACTCGAACCGAGGTCAACTCTTCCCGTGACCTCAATCAGAAACTTAACATCAACAGACAGAGGGGAGGGTTTGAGGGAGTCACGCAGATGTGCACTAAATTCAAATTTGGAGAGACACGCCTGCTTCAATGTTTCTATACGATGGCGCCAAGAGATCGAAAATCAAGAAACCGACAAAACCAGATCAGAGAAGAGACCGCCGACTTGCAGTCGTCCTGTCAAAACCAAGTTTCCGACATCAGATTGTCTCGTTTTGAGATCCCGCGGTCTGGCTCGCTCATGGCACAGGGAGACGACTTCTTGATCCAGCGAGTTTAAGGAGAAGTTTACCATCTAGCTGGCACACGCTATAAGAAGTTTAATAAACGGTACGGTGCACCACACAGAATTTCTCTTTGTTTTATCTTAAATAGAGACATTTACTAAAAAAAAACTACTAAGATTTAATAAACGAAATAATACACATTGTTGCACAAACACCAAAGATCATAATTGAACTAATACACACTGTTTCAGAAACATTGAGAAAATAAGAACATCTTTGTCTACCAAAGAGAATAACAATCTATTTCAAATTTTCAAAGACCGTCAAAAAATTATATATATTTTAGCTTATAACTCAGAAACTATTTAATAGAAATATATTTAAGATAAAATATTTTAATTTTAATAGTACTACAACTTTACAATGTTAAATTATTTTGTATCTCAAATGTTTACAAAAATAATATCAAAATTGGAAATTTCTGATTATAATGTAAAGTGCTCTCAAAAGCTATTTTCATGAGAAAATGAGAAATTGCAGTTTTGTTTATAAGGCTAAACAGTGCATAGTTACAAAATTGAATCAAAATCGTTAGAGCAAATTTCGAGAAAATCGATTCTTTTCTTTTTGGCAGTCAGAAAATTACTCTTAATCGAAGGGCTTGGTATCTGATTCAAAAAACTCCCTATGAAATTCTTAGCTACCAGGTTTTAGCCCGATCGGTAAAATGGTTTCGGCCTTAAGCTAGTAGACAGACAAACAAAATCTCGAAAACAACTTTTTCAGTTTCAGGGGGTCAAGAAACATCGACATTTATCAAAATCTAGAGTATGATTTTTTTTTTGAGATCACAATAAATTACTTCTTTCAACGAAGAATCGAGAAAAAGTAAAAATAGAGGAAAATAAGCAATGGTCGTAAAATAACCGATAATAAGTTCAATCAATGCAATTAGATATTCGGGGTTCAATCCCCGCCAAGGCAACACTGTAAAAATGGTTTGATTTGTTTTTAATCAAATGATAAATTAACAGTAAGGGATAGGGTTGTTGGTTTTTAAATGTAGTTAAATGAGTTAGCAAAAGCCCATACCGATTATTTTGTTGCACTAATCCGAAATATGAGGGTTTTTTCTCCACAAATGGGGTATGGGTGAGAAAGTTAAGAGTGTTAAAGGAAATGTGTGGGAACAAATTTATGGGTAAACATCCACAGTACTCCTGGCGGAATTCGAACCTTGACCTTCCCGTTACCGGTAAAAAAGGTTAGATGAACTTGACATCTAGTCCACGTGTCCACCGGTGCGGGCTAGAAGTTTAGAAAGATGTGGAAGAGAAAATGCACCATTTTAAACAGTGGTTCATAAATGTGGGTCACAAAATGTGTTTGAAATAAGAACATTTTACTTTTATTTGAAAATGGAAATGTCAAATCACAGAAGAACATTATAAACCGAAACCAAAAATAAAAAAGGGAAGAAAATAAGGCAAAAAAACAAGGATGGATTAACTTAAAAACACCTTAGTTAAAACCAATTAAAAAATCCCCAGGTCCACCCTCTTTTATGTGGGTGGGAAAGGTTTGTCGATTTCAAGAGTGGGTCGCGGTTCTATAAAGTTTGGAAAGCGCCGATTTGTAAGATGGGCTGGCGAATAGTTTTAGTCAATTAATTGTGTTGACAGACAAGACGTGTATTAATCACAACTTGAGAATGTGTGGAATGCCAGGCCTCCACCGTGATTCGGATTCCACGTTAAACTGTAGGTCCTCCATTTCATCTCACAGTCACCCTACCATTACACATTAGCGTAAGTGCGTATAACCCGAACGGTTAGTAAGATGTGGCGCTAGTAAAGGTAATAATAATAATAATGTAGTAGTAATAATAATAAGTGTATTGACGTGATGAGAATATTGTGAGTGTATCAGCGCCATAGATCCAAAACCACAATTCCTAGACACCTTTAAACTTTTTTTAAAAAATCGTCGTGTCTTACCACCTGTTCAGTTTATATGCTCGTGTACTAATTATACCAATAAGTTAGGGATAACGAGATTTAATTTAAAGATGTATCCACATTTGCGAGAAGGGAGAGTGTAATCATTAAGGAAAAAAAAATAAAAACTACTTTCAGCAAATCCGATCGGGATTCAAGCCCCAATCTCACCGTCGTTAGCAGTCTAGTCTATTGCGAGAGTGACACCTAATACCACGCGGCCACCGAAGCAGATACCTTAAACTTTGCATGCATAATAATAATTATTATTATCACCGCGTCTTACTACCCGTTCGGGTTATACGCACTTACGCTAATGTGTAATGGTAGGGTGATTGTGAGATGAAATGGAGGACCTACAGTTTAACGTGGAATCCGAACCACGGTGGAAGTCTGACATTCCCCACATTCACAAGTTGTGATTAATACAAATCTTGTCAGAGTTGAAGGAAGGGTTTGGCAATCAGATAAATCTTTGCCAGGGACTGAGGATTGAACCCCGGACCGCCAGCACAGAAGTCCGACACCTTACCCCTAGACCGCCAGGTCACCGATTGCATGCATACTTAAAGAGACCTTAGTTCACGTGGATGTTTTAAATGTCTCCCCTTGACCAGCTCTATATAAGAGTTTCAAAAATAGTACTGGAAATAAAATATGTTAAGTTTAAAACGTTTTGATTTACTCCACGTATAGCTGGACATTTTATCTACTGTAGGATTTCGGTAGTAATAGATGTTTAGAAAACTTTTTTGTGGTCAATAATAAATGAGCGTTCGAGTATTAGGAAAGCACCTTAGGAAAAAAAGCTAGGGGAGCGTTTTGTGGAGGGGGAAGGGTCAAAACAATGCTATGTAAGACAGAGAAACGGTAAAGAATGGCAGTAACCCAGTCCCCCCCCCCCCCCAA
>CABFOW010000379.1:96092-117688 GCA_902141385.1 Timema californicum | reverse complement strand
CAAATGAACATATCTATACTAATATGATAAAGAGGAAAGATTTGATTTTTTGTTTGTAATGGGTAAACTCAAAAACTACTGGACGGATTTAAAAAATTATTTCACCAATATAAAGTTACATTATCAGCGAGTAGCATGGGCTATATTTTATTTTGAAAATTTAATTTATTCCTCATAAAAATGTCGATAGTCACTTATATTTTATGGTAGAGTCTATGATGATTCTTCAATATGTGTGTAGAAAATAATGCGGGGGGAAGGAAGGTCTAGTATTTATTAAAAGTGTCGATATGTGGATTAAAGGACCATAAGTAATTAAATTAAAATAATTTTGTATAAACATAATAATTCATGTATTCAATAATAGTTTTTAAATATAATTTCAATAAAAGTGTAAACTAAAAAATAAATTAAACAATTTTGTAACTTAAAAAAATATATTAATTTAGTACAATAAAATTAAATTCATTTTACAACAATATTTTCGTTAAATTATTTCACACCATTAATTTACACTTCTACGTTAACAATCACCAGAAAAATTACATAAAACTGATGGTTAATCCTGTGAACAAATTTTAAAAAAGTAGAGAAATATAACAATAAGCAAGACGGGGGTGGGTTGCTTATTGTTGCTTACAAAGGGAGGAGAGAGAGTACAAAATGGCCAATAATGTGCTTACATAATACCTAAACATCCTCTATATTATTAGTGTTGTTTTTAAGGCATTGGCAATATCTTTCTATAGTGACAGCTGAAGATAACATGGCCTGACTTATGAATAAGTGAAAGTAGATCTAGTAACTTTTCTAGCTACCCGCTTGGGTGGCCGTATGGTCTAAGGCAGGGATTTCCAAATGGCGGCACAAGAAACCTATTTTTCACGTCCCACAAAGGTTCTTGGAAAAGTAATCTACTGTAGTAAAATTGATGTTTTTAGCCGGGAATCGGAAAATTTTGACTTGCGCGAGAAAAAATTTATGAAAACTTCAATTGATGTTCATGTTTAATTTCTTTCTTGCATCTACTGAACTGTATTGACGTACCAAAGATAGTATATTTTAGTCGGAAAATTAGTTTTCGCATAACTTAGCAACAATAAGCCGATAATGATGCGGCCTCGCCTCGTGGGTTCAAATGTGACCCTCAGGAACTTTTAAGTTGGAAGCCCCTCTTCTAAGGTAAACTGATGATGACGGGGAAATCGGGGTTCGAATCTTGGTCAGGTGTAGGCTACTGAGGGTGGTTTTCCCCTTACTCCACGCAAATGTGGGTACAATTCCTCTAAATACAACCTTCATACCTAACACATTAGAGTAATTTGTATATATGCATACAACCTGGACGATTAGTAGGCCTAAAACTCGGTGCTAAAACAAAAGAACAAATTTTAGCTGCTAGATAAGGTTCTTCCTATGAAAAATAGACATCCTTTGGTCTATTTTACCCTGATTTTGGTTGGGAGAACACTAGAGAAAATTCAAACACATTTATTTGCGGCCAACAGTGAGAAAATTTTTACTATATTATTTGTGTCATTTTTCATAGGTATTGATAATATCTATGAAAAGTGACAACTGCAATTAACATGACTCAACGTATGAATATATTAAAATTGTTTTAGTAGCTTTAGTAAATAACTTCTACTGTTCTTCCTACCAAAACCATACTATTCACGAAGAGCTGTGTTTACGTACCCTTATTATTTAATTTAACACCGCGCCTTACTAACCGTTTGGGTTATACACTGTCTCTGTACTTGAATTGGTAATTAATTACAACTCAATTATAACCACGGTGACCTGGTGGTCTAAGGGTAAGGCGTCGGACTTCTGTGCTGGGGTTCAATCCTCGGTCCCGGCACAGATTTATCTGATCACCAAACCCTTCCTTCACCGCTGACAAGACGTGTATTAATCACAACTTGTAAATGTGGGGAATGACAGGTCTCCACCGTGGTTCGGATCCCAAGTTAAACTGTAGGTCCTCCATTTCATCTCACAATCACCCTACCATTATACATTAGCGTAAGTGCGTATAACGCGAAAGGGTAGTAAGACGCGGTGCTAATAATAATAGTAATAATTTATAGGTATTGATAATATCTATCAAAAGTGACAACTGCAGTTAACATGGCTTGACGTATGAATATATTAAAATTGTTTTAGTAACTTTAGTAAATAACTTCTACTGTTCTTCCTACCAAAACCATACTATTCACGAAGAGCTGTTTACGTACCCTTATTATTTAATTTAACACCGCGTCTTACTAACCGTTTGGGTTATACGCTGTCTCTGTACTTGAATTTGTAATTAATTACAACTCAATTATAACCACGTTAACAACCAAGAATCATGGTGGCTATTAGAACAAGAAACTATCAGTAAAACTTATGCGTAATTTTATAATAACGTAGAATCAGTCCTTCCTATCAGAATCCTACTATATAGCCGGATTATAGTAGGGAAGGAGCCTTCCAGATGGTTCTTCGTAATAAAATTGGGCTATACAAATAAGGTTTACATTAGCGAGTTAAAACATGATTTACTCCTCTTTCAAATAAAAGCGAACCGAAATATATTGAGTTTTGAAAATTAGTTTGAGGGAAATAGTTTTAATTAAATGGAATTTGTAAAATTAACATATTTTTTTAAAAATAAGTTACATTAGATTATTTCAAAATCTTCATTTAACTATTAAATTGTTTACATACAAAAAAAAGAATGTTCTGAAACTAAATTTACTTTTGTTAGCTTCATTAAGCCTTCACAGAACTGGTAAAAAAAAAAATTATCGTGGGAGTACGGGGACCGTATATTTCGTATGGATGGATATTTGTTTGAAAGAACCATATCAGTTATTAACGTTACTAAAACTACTTCAATATATTCAAACGTCAAGTCATGCCCTCTACAGCTCTCACTTTTGAAACAATACTAAAACCTGTGAAATTGCAAGAGTAAGAAATACAGTAAAATTGGACACAAAAAATGTTCGTGTATTTTCTAAAAAGCCCTTCCAGCCAGAATTATATCAGAGTAACCAATTAGATGGTTATCTCGTGATATTTCCATAAATATATCAACTACATGTTTTTCTAGTGAATTAAGTACGAAAACATCGTCCATGTGTAAAGGGAAGCATAATTCCCACACAAGATAAACTACTGATAAACGATAGCAAATTCGAGGGCGAAAAAAAAAAATACACATCCCCACAAACACACACACACATAAAAGTCAAACTAAAAAAAAAATCGATTTACCTTCAGAGTGTTTAAAGTCGCAAACACTTCGCTCTCCCATCTCTTTCGAACAAACTAGAACTGAACCACTCGCGCGCGCACACACGCGCGACACGCGGTAACAACTGACAACAACTGATTCATTTTCACTTTCTTTCCCCGTCCATAGTTCGGCCGGCTACACTCACTTTACGAGTGACGCGTCGCGCGACCTCCGAGGGAAAACACACCTACAAGGCGACGTTATACCTGGCTGAGACATTCCACACGTCTACCAACCTTTCAGAAGAAAAAAAGACAAAAAAAAAACACGGATCCTCATTATGAGTTCTGAGGAAGTCAAACAAGAATGATTCACTTTTACAGCAGAATTTGAATCACAAATTATCAGCTCGCTAACGAGATAACAATACAAAAAAAAAGGGAGCCTGTTATCTGGAGTAAGCCGATGAGTCAGAAGGGAAAGCTTGGAGAAGGAAACATGAGATATGAAAGAGGGGGAGGGGGGGGGGCGATAGAAAGAGATAGACACTCGCATGGGTCGACTGATACAAGTTGTGGTCAAGTATTTCCTTCCGTTGAGCGGGCCAACCAATCGGATCGATAAAGCCCGCGTGTGCTGTACAGTCCAGAGTGATTGGTTATAAAATAAAATTTCAGTATTCAAAAGAGAGGCCGCGACAAGGACGTCCACTTGGGTTTTCCATATGGGGAGAGGGGGGTCGGATTGGAGTCCCATCTGTTGGTTGGAGGGGGGGAGCACGTCCCCTTCACGAAGAAAATGTTCACGAATTTAACCTTATGGGATGAATGTGTGGAATGCCAGGCCTCCAAAGTGGTTCGGATTCCANTTCCTTCACCTCTGACAAGACATCTTGTGAATGTGAGGAATGCCAGGTCTCCACCGTGGTTCGGATTCCACGTTAAACTGTAGGTCCTCCATTTCATCTCACAATCACCCTACCATTACACATTAGCGTAAGTTCGTATAACCCGAACGGGTAGTAAGACGCGGTGATAATAATAATAATAATAATAGTAACCTTATGGAAGGGAATTTTAGAGCATCCGAACATAGCTCTGAGCTAATTATATTAATTTCAAGAGCCGATTTTTGCAACAACAAAAGTTCCTCAAAAATTAACAAAAAATTGTTTTTAGTTGTAGCTCAACCATTAAAAAGAAACATATTTTTCCCAAGTTTATTGAACAGAACAAAATTAAAAGAAAGTTGTTGAAGCGGGTTTGGAGGAAATCTACATTTTATAATTTTATTTATCTCTTTTAACTCTGAAATTGATGAAGTTGTTAATAACAAATTGTAGCCAAATCCCAATTATGAATTTTTCATAAAAACTGACAAAAATAAAAGTAAATATTACAAAGTGATTAGGGGGCTGGAGCCCCCTCCCTTCCCACTTATTGCCCATTTATTAACACTCATGAGCTGAGATTTACCAATTATTTCGACCACAGTTTCTTGATCTCTACCAAAACCAGTTTTAATTTTACTTTTTTTTATTTTTAAATTAAAGCATTTACTTCGAGAATTATTATCATACCAAAATTTTCAATAATGAAGCCGAAAACAGGGTTTCCGATGTCATAAAAAAAAGGGATTTAGATCTCTTTAAAAAGGTAACACCTGCTTCGGTGGCCGCATTGATTAATACGTCACTTTCTTGTTAAACTAAGACTGCCGGTGGCATGGAGATTGGGGTTCGAATCCTGGTCGGGTGTAATGAGGATGATTTTCCACTCACCCTCCACAAAAATTCGGGTACAACTCCTATAAATATAACCACCCAAACACCTAAAACCATCAGCATACATAAACGTATGGCTCAAACGGGTTGTAAGAGACAGTGCTTAAAAAAAAAGGAATGTGTTGACCTATCCGTTAAAAGGTCTGTTTAAACTCGGGCAGACATACCATCCTGTTTTTTTTTTAGAGAAGTGGGCGCTATCTGTAGGCAGTGGCATAACACTCTAGTGTAGCCGAGTATGACTTGTGTTTCAAGGGCGTGTTGTTTTTTTTCCTGTGGGAATGTAATCCTAGAAACAAAAGTAGCCGCAAAAAAAAAATTATTGTCAGTTCCATCTCTTTGAGATTAGTGTGTTGGTAACCCTGGCTGGATGTGTGTAGTCTTGGTTAGTGTCAACTGTCAGAAGTGTAATGGAGGGGAAGAGAGGGGGGAATAGCACCTCGAGGCTTTCCCCCTGATATAGTCATCGGTTACGAGGTGAGAAGTATTCAAATGAATGCTTGCCTGTTCTGTTCTATTCTTAGCACACCCATTCATCTGTCACTTCGTACGTTTCAGTGGTCGTATAGTCTAAGGCGTCACTATCGCAAGAGACTAGACTGCCGATGATGGAAAGGATCGGGTTCGATATCAGTGGGGTATACTGAGGGGGTTTTTTGCCCCCTAAACAGTTTTCTATTCTCTCCCTCCAATCAATTGCAGGTATATTTCTTATAAGTTCAACCTTCCTAATCCTTAACCCTTTTAGCGTAATTTGTACATAAACGTATTAGCCGAACGGGTAGTAAGACGCAGTGATAAATAAAATAAATTTATCAAATCCATTCCATCAACTGCGGTAGTTACAAAATCTTACCACTTTGCTTCTAAACTATTTGGTTAAGACACATACTTTTATCTTCTTGCGACCTCTCGGAGAAAGGAAGTTTTGTGATTGTCATACAAATCAAAGTCTAGATTTTGACTAATGTATACGTTTCATGACCCCTGAACCCGAAAAAGGTTTTTTTTACGTTCCGTAACCCTCTGAACCCGAAAAAGTTGTTTTTTACGTTTCATGACCGCCTGAACCCGAAAAAGTTGTTTTCTACGTTTCATGACCCTCTGAACCCGAAAAAGTTGTTTTCTATGTATCATGGCCTCCTGAACCCGAAAAAGTTTTTTTTTACGTTTCATGATCCCCTGAACCCAAAAAAGTTTTTTTTACATTTCATGACCCCCTGAACCCGAAAAAGTTGTTTTCTACGTTTCATGATCCACTCAACCCAAAAAAGTTTTTTTTTACGTTTCGTGACCCTCTGAGCTCAAAAAAGTTGTTTTCTGCGTTTCATGACCCCCTGAACCGGAAAAAGTTTTTTTTTTACGTTCCGTGACGCTCTGAACCCGAAAAAGTTTTTTTTTTATGTTTCGTGACCCTCTAAACCCGAAAAAGTTGTTCTCTACGTTTCATGATCCCCTGAACCGGAAAAAGTTTTTTTTTTACGTTTCGCGACCCTCTGAACCCGGAAAAGTTTTTTTTTATGTTTCGTGACCCTCTGAACCAGAAAAAGTTTTGTTTACGTTTCATGACCCCCTGAACTCGAAAAAGTTGTTTTCTACGTTTCATGACCCCCTGAACCCGAAAAAATTGTTTTCACAATACCGTATGTATGTGTGTATCTTGGGCTATAGCCGTAACCAGTGTTGCCAACCCTATAGTCTCTAGCGATAGTACATGAACCTGAAATGGATTGTATTTTTACCGGTAGGATATTACTTTTTGACATTATATTGATAAACCCACAGATTTTCGTTTAGAAAAAATGTAAAAATGTGTTACTTTATGGCAGGGCCACAGGATATTACGTTTAGAAAATATCCTAAAATTGGATTGTACAGGTGGTGAAATTATATCAAACGTCGTATCCAGATCGTACAGTTGGCAAAACTGGTCGTAACCATTTTATCGATCGAGATAAAAAAAAAAATTTAAAGGTTGCTCTGAGGAGTTTTTATGATTATATATTTAACCCTAAAATTAAGGGTAATTTATTTGATGGTGAAGACAACCAAGAGATTTTTTAAATATCAAGTCTTATAACAAAATGACAATATGTGATTCAAAGCAATAACCGCGAAGTAAAAGACGTTAGACTCGCAATGAGCTTGGTTACCTGTGACGGGGGAGGCCAGGGTTCGAATAATGACTGGGTGCACTGGAGGTAGATTTCCACCTGTGATGTATTCCCTCACAAAACTAATACAAGTGCACTTCCTTTAAGAGAGTGGAAATAGTGTGTCGCCATAACTTTTGTCTCCTTTGTTATATAACGTTTTATCTCCGTCACAGCCATGGTTTAGTTAAAAACACATCCCACCTTCTTCACTTTGAATATAGGAATGTCTGGGATAGGGATAGCACAGCGAACTAATCCAACCGAGTATTTCCGATCTAATGATAGACCAGTAAGTGCAGTGCAGATACACTTTCAAAAGAGGCACTTTGCTTTCTTACCAGGTGATCTGGTGGTTTAGGGGTAAGGTGTCAAGACTTCTATGCTGGCGGCCGGGGTTCAATCCCCGGTCCCGGAAAAGATTTATCTGATTACCAAACCCTTCCTTCACCTCTGACAAGATATCTTGTGAATGTGAGGAATGGCAGGTCTCCACCGTGGTTCGGATTCCAAGTTAAACTGTAGGTCCTTCATTTCATCTCACATTCACCCTACCATTACACATTAGCGTATAGGTCTCCACCGTGGTTCGGATTCCACGTTAAACTGTAGGTCCTCCATTTCATCTCACATTCACCCTACCATTACACATTAGAGTAAGTGCGTATAACCCGAACGGGTAGTAAGACGCAGTGCTAATAATAATAATATAATCCGAACCGGTAGTAAGGCTTTAAAGAAAGATGAAACAAAAAAACATGAAAATTTTCTAAAAATCAAACATTTTTCCGTTAAATTTTTCAAAAATATTTTATAACTCAAAATTGTATCCAGTGGCGGTGCTGGTGAAATTTAGCGACCTGACGAGGTTATACCCGTGGATTGTTACCTCCCACTAAAGTACTCTGCAGTGACCAATCACGCGTGTTCCTCATGTTCCCGAGTATCGAAGGAACGTGTGTTCATTGGTCCTCTTGAGGTGACGGGGATGGGAGGGGAACATGCCATGAACAAGTTAAAGGTGTTTCTAGGCGGGCGACTCCCCCGTGTAACTTCCCACGAGCCACCACTGCCCCAGGATGACTGTTAACCGTTTGTTGACGCCAGAATCTATGAGACCTCCTCCCCCCCTCCCCGCCCAGGCAAGAGCGTATGTACCAACAATGTCCCCCCACTAAATAATTATACGCACACCTGTGGCCACTGTAACAATACTAAAGATAGGAAAGTCATCATGGATAGTCTTTTCCAATAAAATCAAGAACCTGAATGCTTAATAAATGACCATAATGTTGATAATAATTACAGTTTGTTATGTTACTTGTTGGATATGTTAGCCTAACCCTGCACCTACTAGTGATGTTATTTATTCCAGGGTGACCTGGCGGTCTAGAGGTAAGGTGTCTAACTTCTGTGCTGGGGGTCCGTTGTTCAATCCTCGGTCCCGGCATAGATTTATCTGATTACCAAACCCCTTCCTTCACCTATGACAAGACATATTGTGAATGTGGGGAATGACAGGCCTCCACCGTGGTTCGGATCCCACGTTAAACTGTAGATCCTCCATTTCATCTCACAATCATCCTACCATTATATATATATATGTATATATATATATATAATAGGCCCCTCGCCTAATTAAGCGTCTTCCCCTATTCAGAAAACCACAAGAAAACACTGCGGAAAATATTCCTATCCAAAACTTACTGGAAAATCGTTATCTCTTCAAAAGTTCCTCAAGGTCTTGATCCGTTCATTCTCGAAGTTCACAGTTCCTTCTGTTTGTTTGTTTTTTCTTCGCCATGCTTCACGTTTTATTTGACCGGACTGTCTACGCGCGCACCTCTAATTACTCCCCCCGACACCTTCCTCTGCACCTTCAGCTAGCGAGATGAGAATGATCCGCACAATCGTATCTGACGATCTTATCTGTAGATGTTGCCGCTGATTACAATCATTGTCAGACTTGATGGCGGTGATCGTTACAAAGACACTTTTGTACTGCCTTGATCAACACAGTGATCATTGTTAGACTTCGCTGCCTTCCTGGGTTCTCGGAACTCGGGACTACAAATATATATAGAGAGAGACGTTGATAAATAAATAATATCGATGTTAATGATTACATACCTGACAATTATACATCCTGACGAACCAACGACGTTTGCTTGATTACTAGTGGTCCCTAACCTCTTTCTATCGTTATTTTATTACTATTATTATTATTAGTTAGCACCGCGTCTTACTACACGTTCGGGTTATAAGCTTTTAAGTACTAATTACGCTAATGGATTAGGAATTGGGAAGGTTGAATTAGAGGAAGTGGACCCGCATTTGTGTGGAGGGAGAGCGTAAAGCCATTTAGGAAAAACCACCCCCAGTTCACCCGACCGAGATTCGAACCTCGTTCTCCCCGTCCTCCAGCAGTCGAGCTCAACACGACTAGCGTGTTAGCCAACTACGCCACCGAGGCGGGTTATAGCGTCATTTGTTTACTTAGTTACTACAGTAGCCCCGTGGCTTCTTTGGTGCTGACTGACAGCTTTAAAAAGTTACCAGACCAAATTATGTATCCCTACGCTGAACCATATGATCTACAAAAACATGTGTTTAGCAGCTGTCACTTCTGACGGTCAAAATTTAGGTATATACCTAAATGTTGACTGTCATAAGTCAGCTGTGAGCTGTCAGTCAGCACCAAAGAAGTCGTGGGGCTACTGTAGGTTTCATCGGTCACGAGGTCTAGTATCTAGGACGTACTTGTAAACATTTTCCTGGAAACTTTGTTTTGCAAACATATGCAAAATAATGTTGCTTTTGTTTCCGACATGGTTTTAATTTCTCTTAAAACCTAGGAGAGAGAAGTATTGTGATCGTCAAAAAAAAAACTATAGATTTTGATAAAATCTCGACGTTTCATGACCCACTGAAACCAAAAAAAGGTTGTTTTCGCCGTCTGTCTGTCCGTCTGTACCTCGGATAGAGCCGAAACTATTTTACCGATTGGGTTAAAACTTGATATTTAGGCTTTTCATAAGAATTCTCCTAGGAGTTTTTTGGAACTAGATATATGTCCAACCTTAGATTTAAGGGTAGTTTACTAAAGGGCAAAAAGAAATAAAAAATATTTTACCGAAATTCGTTTTAACGATTTGATGTAATTTTATATCTAGACATTGATAAAAAAAAAGAATGGAAATTCTCATTTTCCCATGAAAATGACTTTGAGGGTTCTTTACATGGAGGGGAAATTTTCCAATTTTCATCATTTCTACGCAACTATTTGAGAAACGAAATAACTCATCATAGTAAAGTTGTAGTAATATTAAATATACAAATGTTTCATTTGAAGCATATTTTTATAAAACCAACAGTTTCTGAGCTATAAGCAAATATATATACTTTTTAAATTCAAGTCTTTGTAGATGAATTTGATTCTTATGCTCTTTGGTGGACAAAGATGTTTATCTTTTCTCAATTTCTCTGTAACAATGTTCCTAGTTCCTAATACCATAGAGTAAGTAACATTGTATATTATTTCATTGTTGGTATTTGGTGTAGTGTTTCTACAACAATGCAATGCTTACACCTATTTTTTAGTTTCACAAATCTTACGAGTTTTTAGTAAATGTCAATTTTACGATAAAAGCGGGAGAAATTCTGTGTGGTGCATCGTACCATTTATTTTGTTTACTGCTTTTCTAACACAGTTTATTACATGTTTGCATATCTATTTCCAAACAAGTTTGCTTTGCGTTCCCTAATGAGTAAACAATGTTTCTTTTCATTCATGGTTGCAAGAAACCAAGTTTGTGTGTCTGGAAGTGTTTTCAAAAATTGTAGACAGCAAGCTACGCGGCTCAGTTTGATTCTGTTGTTCCTATAGAACACATTAGTTCCTTATTTTTACGTTCTAGTTTGTCATGTATTGGACCTAAGATGTTTTGAAAATTCATGAAATAGTTAAATGAAAATAACCAAATCTTATAAGAATAGACCGAAACACTTTCTTGAAATTTTGTCCAGATCACGATAAGAAAAAAACTGAAACAAAAAACAAAAAAGTAAAAAAAAACACTCAACTAATTGTTTACACTTAATCCATTCAAATTCCCTTCGTCAAGATTTTTTCAACAGATACCTTTCACAGACGTGGATACTCATAAAGAAGATCGCGGTCTTGCGCATGCGCGTAATTATGTATTAGACGTCAGTAAATCCTGCTGTTTCGAATCAATGCGAGATCTAATGACCGAATGCATCATCTTCTCTTTGATTGTGGGGATCGATGACCATGTCTTTTCTTTTCAGTTACAGAGGTCTTTGGAAAACACCTTCCTACCCCCCCCCCCTTGCCCCACCTTCCCACAATACCAACAAGTTGACCGGAATATAAATGTGAGGAACACTGAACTCACGGGGGGATTGTTCTAGCCTCTACAAAGGCATTTGAAGATTTTTTTTAAAAATATACTTTTCAGTTTCCCCATTAACGAGCCTCGGTGGTTAAATGGTCTAAGCCGTTACTCTCACAACATAAACTTAATAGACTGCCGATGATGGGGAGATCGGGGGGTTCTAATCCCGGTTGGGTGTAATGAGGATCTTTCTATTCTAAATGGCTTTCCACTATCACTCTAAGAAAATGTAGGTACACTTCGTCTAAATACTCTATTCACGGTAGGAATTACTCTCTGAAAGGTCTTTTTTCTTACTAATATCCTACTATATAATATATTTCTAGTAAGGAAAAAGGCCTTTCAGAAAACAATCCCACGTTGAACAGACTTTATATAATCTTCCTCATTTAGAAAAATTAACGTAGTTATTAGACATGCGTATAGCCCAAGATAAGAAATTTTATTTACTATCTATTTTTTTTAACGCCATCTTTTTTTACACTAACAAGCTAGGCCTATTCTACACTAGCGGTTAAAACGCTAGCAACCGCGCATTTAAAGAAACCCTTGTTATCAAGTTAGAAAACAAGTTTTCGTATAGACCAGCGTTTTGGCCGCTACCTCTGGAGGCATTAAAACCGCCCGGCGGCGGTAGAAACGTGAATCAAACTACACCAGGCGTTAACGGGCAATTGTGCCTCAAATGTCACAAGTCTTTCGGCACGAATAATAAATACTTTTCCTCAAGATGGTGTCACGTTTTGCAATATTTTCATTCACTAAACCAAGTAGTTCATCAAATGAAACCACATACATTCTAAAGTTCAAGAAATAACTTCTCTGGGTACATTCTGTGACTCACATATACAATATGAAACTGTCCTGTGGAGAGACGGTTCGATAATGTGGGGTGAGTTCACAAACGTATCAAATTACAAGTTTTTTTGTTTGTTTTTTGCGAGTTTCCCCCAACAAAACAAGTCCCGCAATACAGCCGGCCTGTACAATGTCTATTTGGACCACCACGTCTAACTGCATTGAATTTAATGAGTCAATTTATACACACGGTAGCGGTAAGCCTTCCGCCGCTGGTAGTTAAGAGTCCACAGCGTTCAAGCGGTTTCTAAATACATTGAGTGTTAGGTCGAATCTACACTAGCCGTTAAAACGCGGCGGTTTTGCCCCCAAACTCTTGAATCTACACCCGACTGTCAAAACGCTACTGATTCTACACGAGCGGTTTAAATGCCGCGGTTGTTGCTTCCAGCCGGGGAGAATGGTTTAAAAAATGGACATTGTACAGGCCGGCTGTATTGCGGGACTTATTTTGTTGGAGGAAACTAGCAAAAAAACAAACTTGTAATTTGATACGTTTGTGAACTCACCCCACATTATCGAACCGTCTCTCCACAGGACAGTTTCATATTGTGTATGTGAGTCACAGAATGTACCCAGAGAAGTTATTTCTTGTAGTATAGAATGTATGTGGTTTCTTTTGATGTACTATTGGGTTTAGTGAATGAAAATATTGCAAAACGTGATACCATCTTGAAAAGTATTTATTATTCGTGCCGAAAGACGTGTGACATTTGAGGCACAACTTACTGTTAACGCCTGGTGTAGTTTGATTCGCGTTTCTACCGCTAGGCGGCTTTAACGCCTCCAGAGGTAGCGGTCAAAACGCTGGTCTTGACGAAAACTTGTTTTCTAACTTGACAACAAGGGTTTCTTTAAATGCGCGGTTGCTAGCGTTTTAACCGCTAGTGTAGAATAGGCCTAATGCGAACTTTTATGCAAGCGGTAGCGGTCTGCCGTCAGCTCGCATGGTTGACAACTGAACTGCACCAACTTCAGTTTGAATATGGAAGAAGTCAACATCGAACGTTTCATCGATGAGGTTAGAGAAAGACCAAGTAAATGGAACTAGGAACTGAGGATTTGTGCTAGGCTTGGTATCACTGCGCGCCCAACTATTTCACCTACAATGGTAGCGTTTGAGAAACTCGTGTTATAATTGGTACTAGCGGATCCGCCGCGGCTGCTACCGCCACCGCCAGCCGCGTGCGTAAAAGATGCCTTATGGTTGCTGTTTAAAAAACCGCCGCGTTTTAACCACTTGTGTAGAATCGACCTTAGGGATTAGGAAAGTTAAATTTAGAGGAGGTGTATTGGAATTTGCGTGGAGGGAGAGTGGAAAACCCTTTTAGAAAACCACCCCACATTACACCTGACCGGTATTCAAACCCTGATCTCCCTGTCATCGGTAGTCTACTTCTAACAAGAGAGTGACGCCTTACACCATGCGGCCACCGAAGCAGGTTTCATGTATGCTCTTTGATGAAACTCGATGTTCTTTTTTTTCACATTATATTTCCATTACAATATATATTAATATATCGTTTCACGTTTATCTTAAGGAAGCCGCTTTGGTATGTTAGACATTTTCATGCAGACGTTTAGATTTAACGCAATATTTAATTCTATGATATGTTATTTCAAAATACGGTTCACGCCAAAATAAGGCCAAAATAAGGTCAAAATACCCCAACGGGTATCTTTTTCCTTAGCGACAATATAGTGGTTTGATTTCTATTGATAGAAACAAAATTGTGAAAATGTAAAAATAATTTATTTTCAACGATTTTTTAATCACAGTTTCGAAGCTAAGAGAGCAGGCTTGAGGTCAAAAAGGGCTCTAGATTTACCCTTCCTCTAACAAATACAATGTTTTTTTATGACAAGGCTCACAAAATAAAATGGTAAGATATTTGAGAACTAGCAGCGAACTTTCCTCTTTACTTTAAGATAAAAAGTGTTGTTTTCTTTCCCTTCTTTCTTATTGACAAGACAAAGGGTGGTTGTAGGTGAAGGGTGAAAGGGAGTATAAACTTATAAAGAATAGAGTAGTTCCAGAGAACAACACAGAACATTGTATTTTAAGATGTGTGGCCTGACAGCTATTGAAACTTTCTCGCTGACTGAGGCGGTCGCCTTAAGTATAATTTAAATACGGGATCGATAAAGTATGTGTGGTGCATCAAACTAAAGGTACAGTGGATAAAGGTGTAAAGTCACATCACGCACATTTTATATTTCAAACCCCATGAAGACAGCAGCAAATACTTTTTTAATTAATTTAAATATGACACAGGCCTCTTTTAACCATGTTATAAAGTCCATTAGAAAGGTCTCGCGATTGTCTAACAGATGGCAGCACTAATTCAATTTGAGACAAAATTGTACTTTCCCTCCTTTTCCCCCCTCCCATATTCTTAATTTATTTTCAAGAGAAATTGTGACGATTTTTATGACGTGTTGTTGAAGGGTGTAACGGTCCATAACCCAACTTGAATGTTTCTATAACGATCTAAAAAAAAAGACACCCTGTATTAAATAAAAGCTAATTAAATATTTCATGCTAACAAATGAAAGATCGTGAACTAGAGTAAGAGAACAAGGTGAAATTATTTTGTGCTCTTTTTTTATTTAGTGGATCTCATTTAAACTTAATCTATCGTGACTTAGATAGTTTATTTTATTTTATTTTAAGTACGAACAGTAAGGACGCCGCCTACCTCAACACTGAGAAAAATTGCAGACGTTCAGAAAATTCCTCGTTATTTAAAAAGTGGTTTACTAGCTCAAATTATATTTTACGTCAAAACGGGGGGTAAATGTGTCTTTATAGCATTATAAAGCTTACATTTGAGGGTTTTTATCTTAAGAAAAAAAATACTTCGTTAGTTGAACGATCTGAGGCAGGGGTTGGCAACAGGTCAATCTCACGGCAATTTTCAGTTTTTATTTATTTATTTAGCACCGCGTCTTACTACCCGCTCGTGTTATACGCACTTACGCTAATGTGTATTGGTAAGGGTGATTGTGAGATGAAATGGTAGGACCTACAGTTTAACGTGGGATCCGAACCACAGTGGAGGCCTGGCATTCCCCACATTCACAAGTTGTGATTAATACACGTTTTGTCAGAGGTGAAGGAAGGATATTCCTCCTCAAGTAGGCGGTGCCCTTAAGTTGGGAGTGTAGAGGACGCAACAAAAGGTATATGTTTTTGTAGTGCTTATATCGAAATAAATCCAATAATTTTGCGATAAAATTATAAAGTTTAATTTTCTCCAGATGGTGATATCAACAGTTGTTGAATATTTGTCATGATCGTAGCGACATTAAACGAGAATGCTTTTAAATTAAGAGAAAAAGTTGTCATCAAATTCTAGGACACCCTTGACATATATTCAACAACTGTTGATATCACCATTTGTAGACTATTAAGGACTACTTATAATCCCTCCCTTGAGGTGTGGTGGAGGACCTAGGAATACTTATAATCCCTCCCTTGAAGTGTCGTGGAGGAAGTAAGCTACTGCAGTGGGACTACCTGAGGCTCAGGGGAGGAACTCAACATCCCTCTTTCCACCAAGCCCTTGATGAGGTCGACTAGGGTTGATCCCGGGGTATTTGCCCAACCTTGACGTTGGATTCGCCCTCACTTTCTCCAGCCACCAAATCTGGCTGTCGAGGTAATCTTCTGGTCTACACTGTTGGCCACTTACTCATTCCGCAAGACGACAATACAATTGTCTGTCAATATCTTAATATTGGTCTTTGGGATTGCTTGGAAGATTTCCGCAAGTGTTTTAGTTTTGTTTCTGTTCAATCAATTTCTTCATAATAACTCACGACGTTAATTTTCTGTATTTATTAGCCCTAATTTTGTAATTTTATGACGTTATTGTTATTATTTGAGATTCTTTGGCTGTTTTATTTATTATGAAAATTTATTTATTCAAGTTTTTTTTAAATAGATCTTTTTTTTCTTTATCACCACATTTCAATACTATTTCGGGCTGTATGCATATGTAATAATTACCTTAGTTTGTTATGGATGAGAAAAGTTGAATTCAGAATAAGTGAGCCCTCATTTTCGTAGAGAACCATTATAGGAAAACCACCCCCAGTACACCTGACCAGGATTCGAACTCCGATATCCCTGTCATCGTGATTTCAGTATATTTCAAAATTTCCAAAACGGTGAACTGTGGAGGAGAATTAGGTTTGCATTTCTGGCACAGATTGGAGCGCCGCTCAATAAGAACACGACTGAAGTTGGTACTAATCTTTTTTTAAATAAATCTGATACAATCAAAGGCTTTCGTGCTAATTTAGAGTTAATATTTCAGCCAGATTACCAATGTCATATTTTATAAATTGAAATATGTGGCCTGGACACGGGAATTGAACCCGGGACCTTTGGCTTAGTACGCCAATGCTTTAACCACTGAGCTATCCAGGAATCTTCCCGTGCCCAGGGTCATTTCTTCACTGATATCCATTATGACATGTGCATTCGTACAATTTGTCACTGTACCATTGGTATCATAAAGCGGTCCATGATCGAAGATGGTTGCGTTTCGATATCTCGTGATCTTAATTGATCACACATATGTAACTGACGATTTTCACACGTCCATCATAGACTCTGCCTCTGGATATCTCAATAGTCAGAGCATTGGCGTACTAACCCAAAGGTTCCTGGTTGGATTCCATTATACAAATATTAATTTTTTCAATTTAATGAAAATGATAATTAAATGCGGCCATAACCGAATATTAACAAATATGATAGATCGGATATTTTATCCAAATTACTAATAGTTTGAATGAAATGTTTTCAAATTTCTAAGAAGCAGGCAGAGAAAAAGAGCGTCAACCTTTAAATTTTGGAAAGTTTGAGGTTATTTCAGGAAAGGAGGGGGGGGGGAGAACTATACATTTTAAATTATATTTTATCGTACAACCGTCTGACTGGGTACGTAATACCTTTTCTGCTGCCGTGGCGCGTACCCAAAAACAAAACAATGCGCCGCAAGAATTTTAGGTTTGTTAACTGTACCGTGAACTTAAAAATGTTTCTAAACACTGTCTTAGAGCTTGTGTTCTCCAAAAAATGGGTAAACTAAAATTAAACTAAGATCCATTCACAGGAGTAGCTAAAAGAAACACATGAACACCAAGGAAAGAGGTAGATCAGTTTGTTATTTAAAAAAACAACAACATAGGGACGTGTTTTATTCCTTCCTGAATTCCACAACCTCAACGATCATCCCGACGATACTGTTGTTGGTTCGTTGTCAGAAAGTTGTTTCGATCACAAAAGCGCGGAACTGCGGAGTCACGGGTACAAGTATTGTCCGATACAGAGCTACATTCCACGTGACCGCCCCTCTTACATGTCTTTTTTTCTTTCTTATGACCTCAACACGAACCGGTGGTCACGTTGTCTAAGGGGTAAGGCTTAACATAAACTAGATCATCTTTGACAAGGGGTGACCTGGAGGTCTAGGGGTTAGGTGTCGGACTTCTGTGCTGGGGTCCGGGTTTCAATCCTCGGTCCCGGCATAGATTTATCCGATTACCAAACCCTTACTTCACCTCTGACAAGACATCTTGTGAATGTTGGGGAATGCCAGGCCTCCACCGTGGTTCGGATTCCACGTTAAACTGTAGGTCCTCCATTTCATCTCACAATCACCTTAACAATACACATTAGAGTAAGTGCGCATAACCCGAACGGGTAGTAAGACGCGGCGCTAAATAATAATAATAATAATAATCTTTTACGGGGGAGGTTGAGGTCAGACTCTCGCTCATGTACTGTACACTTGAGGGTATTTTTATTTTTCTGCACTCAGCACTAACTACGTTTAGTTTAAAACTGCCCTCATTTTTTTTTTCTCTATGCCTCAAGTAAAGTCTTTAATAGCTTTGATAATATTAAACGTAGAATTTTTTTTATTTTACTTTAAAAAAATAACAGTTCTAATAAATTAAAGCAAGAATTCGGGATTAGGTTAATTTCTTCTCGAGGGAAACCTTTTTTAAAAAAAATTATCAGCACGTCTTACTTCATATTCATATTTCACGCATAGCATATGTGGTAGTTACTCCAATGAGGTGAGGAAAGACGCATTTTATAGATATTCAAGTATTCGACCCACATTCGCGTGGAATGAGAATAAGAAACCATTTAAGAAAAAAAAACCTTCAGTAGACCCAACCAACCCGCCTCGGTGGCGTAGTTGGCTAACGCGCTAGTCGTGTTGAGCCCGACTGCTAAGGACGGGGAGATCGAGGTTCGAATCTCGTTCGGGTGAACTGAGGGGAGGTTTTGCTAAATGGTTTTCCACTCTCCCTCCACGCAAATGTGGGTTTACTTCTTCTAATTCAACCTTCCCAATTCCTAATTCATTAGCGTAATTAGTACTTAAAGCGTATAACCCAAACGGGTAGTAAGACGCGGTGCTAAATAGTAATAATAATAGACCCAACCAGGATCCGAGCACCGATCTACCTGTCTTCAGCAGGCCAGTCTAACGTGAGAGTGATTCTTTAGACTATTTGGCCACTGAGGAGGGTTCAAAGGAAAGCTCCCCCTTAAACCAAAAGTTGAGAGGTTATGTGTGGTCCTAGCGCAGAGCACGTGCCTCTCGAAAATTCTCGAGAACAATCAATCACAGCTCGTGACCAAAGAAAAAACAACAATGTTTTGATCGAAATTCTCACTTCCCCCTTCTCCCACTCCCCTTCCCATCTGTTTCACTTAAGTGACCACCGGGTAAAACGTCTGAGTACATCCCATAGCGGCCGATAATTAACGATTATATAGAAATAAACAAGGTGAACTTATTCTGAAGCTACAGTCAGTCAGTCTAACCCCTCGACCACGGTTACTTATTTATAGTTTTGTTTTTATTTAATTCAAGGTGACCTGGTGGTCTAGTGGTAAGGTGTCAGACTTCTGTGCTGGCGGTCCGGGGTTCAATCCTCGGTCCCGGCACAGATTTATCTGATTACCAAACCCTTCCTTCACCTCTGACAAGACATCTTGTGAATGTGAGGAATGCCAGGCCTCCACCGTGGTTCGGATTCCACGTTAAACTGTAGGTCCTTCATTTCATCTCACAATCACCCTACCATTACACATTAGCGTAAGTGCGTATAAACCGAACGGGTAGTAAGACGCGGTGCTAATAATAATAATAATTAATATTTAATTCAACACTATACTTCTCAAATTTTAATTTAATAAAAAAACACTTCGGTGGTCGAATGGTCCAAGTTGTTACTATCGCAGTAGATTGAACTGCCGATGACGGGGAGATCGTTGTTCGAATCCTGGTCGGGTTTACTGAGGGCGGTTTTCCTTAAATTGTTTTCTATTCTAAATGTGGTTACACGCCCTCTAAATTCAACTTTCCTCATCTCTAGCCAATTTGCCTAATTAATAAATATGCGTACCGCCCGAACGGGTAGTAAGATGAGGTGCTAAAAATACATATACTTGAATGCACCGAACAATGAATCTTAAAACTGTCACGTTTTACAAATTGGACCAATTTTGGCGCTCGTTAGAGAAATATAAGCTAATACCATTTTGATACAGATATTAGAAAATATGCATTTTTAAATCGTGTAATATTCAATAAAAGCTTTCTTCTATAGTAAACCAACTAAACACAACTTGTCTCTTTAGTGTTTACGTCAGAAAGATAAGTATCAGTCGAACATATGTAGCGAGATACACAACAAGAGTTGCTTAAATCCCCCATAAATGAACTTAGATATCCCTCCTGATACACAGGCAACCCGCTAAACCACTGAGCTTAGATCTCCCGTCTGATACACAGGCAACCCGCTAAACTACTGAGCTTAGCTCTCTCGCCTGATACACAGTGCAACCCGCTAAACTACTGAGCTTAGCTCTACTACCTGATACACAGGCAACCCGCTAAACTACTGAGCTTAGCTCTACTACCAGATACAGAGGCAACCCGCTAAACTACTGAGCTTAGCTCTCCTACCTGATACACAGGCAACCCGCTAAACTACTGGGCTTAGCTCTCCTACCTGATACACAGGCAACCCGCTAAACTACTGGGCTTAGCTCTCCTGACTGATACACAGGCAATCCGCTAAACTACTTAACTTAGCTCTCCTACCTGATACACAGGCAACCCGCTAAACCACTTAACTTAGCTCTCCTACCTGATACACAGGCAACCCGCTAAACCACTTAACTTAGCTCTCCTGACTGATACACAGGCAACCCGCTAAACTACTGAGCTTAGCTCTCCTACCTGATACAAAGGCAACCCGCTAAACTACTTAACTTATCTCTCCTACCTGATACACAGGCAACCCGCTAAACTACTTAACTTATCTCTCCTACCTGATACACAGGCAACCCGCTATACTACTTAACTTAGCTCTCCTACCTGATACACAGGCAACCCGCTAAACTACTGAGCTTAGCTCTCCTACCGGATACACAGGCAACCCGCTAAACTACTGAGCCTAGCTCTCCTACCTGATACACAGGCAACCCGCTAAACTACTGAGCTTAGCTTTCCTACCTGATACACAGGCAACCCGCTAAACTACTGAGCTTAGCTCTCCTACCTGATACACAGGCAACCCGCTAAACTATTTAACTTAGCTCTCTCGCCTGATACACAGGCAACCCGCTAAACCACTGAACTTCCTTCTCACCTACTACGGTGGCTGTATGGTCTACGCCGCTACTCTCGCAATAGACTTGACTGCCGAAGGTGGGGAGATCGGGGCTCGATTCTGTTCGGGTGCACTCAGGGCTGCTTCTCCTAAATGGTTATCCACTCTCTCTTCCCCACAAATACGGGCACACTTCGTCTAAATTAAACCTTCATATTCCTTAAGGCATTGGCGTAATTAGTACATAGGCGTATAACAGGAACGGGTAGTAAGCCTAGGTGCTAAAAAAAACCTCTTTCATCTGAATACATCAGGAGCGTCACTGGTTGTTGTTGTTGTTAGCAACACGTCTTACTACCCGTTCGGGTTGTACGTACTTATGCTAATGAGTAATGGTAGGGTGATTGTGAGATGAAATGGAGGACCTACAGTTTAACGTGGAATCCGAACCACGGTGGAGGCCTGGCATTCCCTACATTCACAAGATGTCTTGTCAGAGATGA
>CABFOW010000379.1:0-76346 GCA_902141385.1 Timema californicum | reverse complement strand
TAATATTAGATTATTTTCCCCCCCCCCCCCCGTTACCCCCATTATATATAAGTTTAGTAGAGATCTTCCCTCCCTCTCACACTTGCTTCATGCCACAAATGTTTACAGATTTGGCTTATATATGAAGTGGTGGCAGTTTTGGAGTAATCAGGGGAAAGTTTCTATTAATTGCATCGAAATTAATATAATTAAGCCAAGTTTAAACATGTTTGTACCATCAACATCAATAAGCTATGCTACAGTTAATCTGCGCGCTTATTATTATATAATATATTTCATAAATAGTGTTGGATGTTGGAAGTCAAGAAAGAAGTCTATAACTTATTGTTTCTTCGACTCGCAAAAGGTTGTTCGATTGAGTGAAGTGGAAGAACCAGATGGAAACACTTGAGAAGATTGGTATCAACTGGAGGAACAAAAGGTTGATTGCAAACCTGTATCTGGGACAGTGATTGAAGGTGAAGCCGAATTAGGAAGAAACCAACAGAGATAGGATGAGGGGTTAAGCAGGAATGCTGTTTGTCACTCAGTCTGTTCAACTTGTACGGAAAGTGGCTGGTTAGGGAAGCATTGTAAGGACGTTGCTATTTCATGATAGGAGGATGCGTCTTCAACACAATAAAATACGCAGATGATCTAGCATTGCTGGCCAAAAGTAAAGAAGAGTTTCAGGAAATGATGGTTTGGCTAGTGGTGATATGGAGAAGATAGGGCAAGGAGATCAACATTGAGAAGTCAGAGGTGATGGTGATTTCAAAAAATGAAGTGCCACTGAAAATCAAAATTGGAAATCAGGAGCTGGAAAACATAAAGTTGTTCAAGTAGCTGGGAGGTCTGTTGACAAAGGATGCCTACTGCATCTAGGAAACTATGTCGAGGATCCCCATGGCCAAGGAAGCTTTCAACAAGAATAGGTTACTGTGGACCAGCAAGTTGAGTCTGGAAATGAGGAAGAAACTAATTAAACGCTACATTTGAATCATCGCACTCTATGGAGCAGAAACCTGGACACAGGAAAATAAATCCTAGTGTTTTTTGGTTTTCAAGTCTGACTACACAGGTAAGAGTAGCCAGACTCGTATGTTTTATATCTTGGTTTTACCCAAGCAATTAAAAAGTGCCGGGTGCTCTCATTCAATAGAAATTAGGAATGAAAGATTATGGAGACAACTTAAAAAAAGGATTGTAAGGATAACCTAACAGAAATTATGAAAGTTTTTTTTCCTACACTAAGTAAAAGTAACTAAATGCCTTTTTTTTTCAGGTAACGCATATTAGTGCAGATTGATTAAACTCTAGTTTCATTTAATTTGTTTTAAGGCGATTACATTATTTTTGTTCTTTTAATGATTGATATATTTACCAAAAAAAGTGACGTCAGCTTTCTACAATAACGTTCAAGTGTGAATGAGTTTGTCGAACCAGTCCATGTCATTGGGACCTTAAAAATAATTAAAATATAAGACAGCATCAAGCTAGTTCCATGGAGATAGTGTGCAACAGTAAGTTATAAAAGCGGCCGGCAGGGCGTCCTACGTGATAGCAAATATTAGAATAAGCTCGATGAACTAACAGATATGCTAGAAAAAGGTCATTTAAAGCAGTATTATAATATATTATTTAAATGTAAAAGAAACCCTTGACACACATTGACAAGACACATTTCTGATAGCTAAATTATTATTTTTTACATCATATATACATACATACGTATCATACATACATACATACATACATACATACATACATACATACATACATACATACATACATACATACATACATACATACCTATTTAAGCCGTTCCCCTAGGGCGTAGGCAAGCTATAGAGAAAAAACTCCGGTTCTAATCCATCCTCAGTAACTTTCTTCCCACTTCCCTATCCTTGCATACTCCTTTCGCCTCAACAACATCCATACACCGAGTCATGCCCATGCTCTTTTATTCTTAAAACTCTTAATGTTTCTCTTTTTCACATGGTCGTCTACAACATTTAGCCACGTCTTACATGGCCTACCCCTTCTTTTGATCCACGCAATCTACCTTCATATATTTTATTCGTCACTCGATCCACACTCATTCTATCGACATGCCCAAAATAACGTAAGACGCTTCTTTCACGCCTTACTTATTTGATTCCATTTCAAACCGCACTTCTTTAGCGCACTTTCTTTACTGACTTTGTTCACATAAATTTCTCCACAAACATTTCTTATATACCTCACTCCAAACGCATTCACCTTGCTCTTGTGTTTTTCCTGACAAATCCACACTTCACATCTGCCTATAACAGCGCTGTCACATTCACATTGTAAATGTGTACACCAACCACGTCTTCACAAGCATCCCTCATAATCTTATTCATAAATATATTAAACAACCATATAGACATAGCACAACCTTGTATAACACCCTGTTCATTGTCAAACCATTCGCTTTAAGGCTCCATCCACCCTAACACACATCATACATCGATCATACACCACTATAATTGTCTTTACTGACCATGCATCCAAATCATATTATCACAGAAATTATCATAACATCCTGCTATTCACCCGATCATACGCTTTTTAAAGATCAACGAATGCACAATATATTTTCCTTCTTATTGCCATACATTTCTCAATCACTTGTTTCGATGAAAATAAATATCTGGTCCATGAAACCTCTACCTGGCATTAAATCAAATTGTACGCCCTGGTTCTTGTCCACAAATTTTTCACGCACCCTCTTTATCAAAACCTTAGACTGGAATACTTAACAAAACAATTGCCCTTTAATTCTTACATTAACGCTTATTGCTTTTACCTTTGTTCTAAGGAACATAATGACAACATTCCTCCAGTCATTGGGAACATTAGAAATCCCAACACACACATTGAACAACTCACACAATCTGGCAAGTAGTACCATGCCCCTACACTTAAGCATTTCCCTTGTGATTCCATTTTAGCCTGCCGCTTTGCCATTCTTTAACGCTTTCATAGCTTTTAACACCTCAGCCTCTTTAATTATTTCACTCAATATAACACTTTCCATATTTTCTGATACTTTCTCTATGTTTTCGTTGAACATTTGCTCAAAATACTCCCCTCGTCGCTCTCTCATACTATTTTCATCCCCAGATCATCTCACAACGCTCACTCTGAATGTCATAGGTATTTCCTTGGACTCCTTGTTTCACCCGCTTTACCCATTTCCAGAACAGCTTCTTATTTCCTTCAAAATAATTTTGCATTTTTTCTCCTTTTAATCTTATTTGCTCTTTAATCTCCTTTACTAATTTCTTTGCATTCCTTCTTTTCTCTTTGTATATGTCCAACAACCTCTTACGTACTGTTTACTCTTCACATCAAGCATTCGTTTGTATGCTTCTTTCTTTTTTCTCACAGCTTTGTTTCACGTGTTCATTTCACCCTGCATCTCCTTTTAAGTTTTCCACCACCGCAGATCCACACATATCTTTCGCGAACTCAGCTACGGCCTCTTTTATTCCGTTCCAAGCACTTTTTATACCATTATCATGTATTTAGACATTTAATTTATGCTTTTGTAAAGCTAATTTTTCACCCAGCCATCTTTAATATTGTGCTCTCATTATTTTACCCTGCAACTTTTCCACTTTCATTATAAATTGCTTAATACTGTTGTGCTGCTTACTCAGAAAGTCCTACCTAACTCAACTACTTAGATCAGTAGGCAGTGATCCAATTCACATTCAGCTCCACACACACAGCCCTAATATTCTTTACAAAGCTTTTAAATCTCTCATTATATACCACAAAATAAATCGTCGTTCTCGAATCGCCCCTTTTCCGTGTATACAAGGGAATATATTTTGTGCTTAAACTATGTGTTCAACATAAATAAACCTTTTTCTAAACATAGACTCATTAACTCATTGCCATTCTCGTTCACCCTGTCATCACCATACATTTCTAACATTTTCTCCAAAATATCTTTATTGTTACCCACCCCTCCATTCATATTTCCTAACAAGATAATGTTTTCGTTGAGTTCACATGCATTCAAGACTTCATTGAGCTCATTCCAATACTCCATTATCACATTTTCATCTTCACTCTCCACCTAAGCATAACCATAAACCAATATAAAGCTACGCCTGTCTATTTTCATACGTACCCGTAAACGTTTAGATGACACCAACTCATACCTTCTCGTCAACAACTTGGCTGTACCGGTAGTCTGAACCATAAACGAATTGAATATCAAATATTAAATACAAATCACAAACATATTAAATTAATTGAAATTAAATAGCTTTCATTTTTTTGAAAAAAACACAATTATAACTGATTTTAAAATAACGGGGAAAACTTTCAAATTAGTTTTGAATAATTATAGGCTATCGCCTATCACCTATTTTATTTTTATTGTTAAAAATTAAATCTGCCTTGGAATAATTATGCGACATTGGCATGAGTTTACATACCTCATATTATTAAATAAGCATTATTAATAATATAATAATTAAATCAATGTGGCTTGTAGCGCGGCAATTAGATTTTGACGAGACCAAAATTTTACTGAAATATGTCAATAAACAATTTTTTTTGACAAACAATTAGCTCTATCAATAAAAACACTTGTCTATTTACAAAAATATATTTGAAATATATTCTAATTTATTTGTTTTTGTTTATCGTTTATAAAAATATACTTTAAATTTGTCCATGAAGTTCAGTGGTTTTAAATTTATAGTGCCTGGTGTTAAAGTATAAAGTCAATCTAAATATCAGGCCATTTTTCTTGTATGTGACTGGTTAATGTTAGTAAATTCTACAATCGGATATTGAATATTTCGAATGCAAGAAAACTCGGGAGACGCTTTGCCGTTAGTTGATTTAAACACATTAAATTTCCCATTGTTTCTAGCTAACGTTTAAAAATTTGATGTAGTTAAATTAGTGTTATTCCGGATAATTTTATTTTAATCCATTGGCTAGCCTGTACAAAAAAATGGCTCATGGTTTAAAATGGGGGACGAAACTCCTATAACTGGACGGTCACTTAGATCAGGTAATATATATCCCAATTTTTTATTTTTTTTAAAGTATTCACAGTATTAATATAAATTTGGTCAATAACTACTTTCATTATTTCAACATTTCTATAAAAGTTTCTTAAACGTTTAGATGATTAACTTTATTAAAGTTTAAAAAAAAGTATAAACAATCAGATTTTTATTACTAATAAAATAACAGCTGTCCAAAACACGTGAAATAACTAAAATTATTTGCGATGGTTCTTATTTCTATTCATGGATTTTTTTATATAGAATCTCATAACAAATATTACCATTTGGGTGGTTTTGTTTTTTATTATTAAAACACCAAAAGCATGAATTACTAACTAGTGTCAACTTATTGTACTGCGGTATTATTTTTCCCCAAGGTTTAAATAGTGAAGACTTCAACACTCTCTGTGACTCTTTACATAACATAACAAATTCAGAATCCATACGCAGACGACTGAGACCACCCTTGCTTATTAGTGAAGATTTTGGTTCATCTAGATCTACTCGATCAGGTAGATGTATTACCTACTGTAAATTACTATTTGAATTAGTGGTGCTTTTGTGTATGATATTAATAAATTAAATGATTTAATATTGTTATCCTTATTTTAGTATCGAGTCAAGTAAATGGTGCTGAAATTCGCTATACTCCTGTTGTGAGAAATAGTAGCAGCAGTCACAACAACGGAAGAAGCCAATCCTCCACACGTGAGTATTAATTATACTCCTATAAACAATTTGAGAATAGTACCTTACTATATAAATAGAGATATAAAAAGTATTCTTATTTTTTGTTACAATAAGGATGTATCAATCATCTTATTATCATCATATACTCAGGAAAACAACAAATCTAATAATACCACCATTGTTAAGTTTAATAATTTTGAATAACTATTTAACTAAAAACAAAAATCATAAATGAAACACAAATATTTACAAACTTTTGTGTTGACTTATGTTCTTTGCATTATAATGTTTACCCCATGATCCTTATGAAGTTATATGTTCCTTTACACATTACATTTTGTAATTGATCCATATTATTCAAAATTTAGTTTATCAATTCATGAAAGGTTAGGTTAAAGCTAGGTTGAGTAGGAAACATAGTTATAAATATACAAGTACATTATGGAAGGTTTGAAAGTTAGTTTTGTATCATAATAATGGTTTTAAATATTAATTTGGGTTTTATATTTGTGATGTCATCTAATATTTGTGGGAGTTGTAATTGGTTTAGTTTGGATATATTATTCCATTAGGTTACATATTGTAGTTATATTTATAGTTCAAGATTTTTTCAAACAAACTGATAAGATAATTGTCTCTCATTTGCAAGAGTTGGCTTTGGTTTGAAATAAGGTTAAATGTGTTTGTTGTAGTCTGTAGGTGAATTTTGCTTGTTTGTAAAAATAATTTTTTAGATATTTTTTTTAAGCGTTGTGTCTTATCATACGTTCAGGTTATATGTTTATGAACTAATTACTCTAATAGTTTTAGGGATTATGAAGGTCACTATAGAGGAAGTGTACCCACATTTGTGTGAAGGGAAAGGGGAAAACCATTTTGGGGAAAAAACTCACTACCCTCTAGAGATTGAAGCTCAATCGCCCCATCATCGGCAGTCTAGTCTACTGCTATAGTAGCGCCCTAGACCATGCTGCCACCGACGCAGGCTCTTTGGGATATAGTTTTAGGTGTGCCACATATTCTCGAAATCATGTTATTGCTTGTATAAACAGCATGGCCAACCAACATTTCATTTCTTAGACAGATTAATTTGCTTTATTTTGGTCAAAATATCCAAATAAAATAAATAATAATTTACATGTACATATATCAATTTGTCATATTAATTTGTTAAGGTATGGTAAGTTTAATCATAGAATGTTGTTGATATTTTAGAAATAAAAAATAAATCAATCGATCTTATCTATTTGATATGATGGGTACCATCCCCAAAAACTTGTGCAATAGGGCTAATTTGCCTGAAAATATAATCAATCCTCCTACATTTAGGACAAAATATGAACATACAACATAAAAGAGACTACCATTTCAATATCGGTGTTTGAAACTTTAAAACTCCGATTTAGCTTCCAAACAAATGTCATTTTCAATTTCATTTCGTAAAAAATTCCAGCTTCGACAATTTCAAAGCTTCACAAAAAATATTTATATAAAATATTGAGAGTTAAAAATAGTCAATTAATTCCATTCTGAGCTGTTGTATACATAACAAATTAGTTTATCATATTAATACGTGATATTACAAACAATTGTGCAGTAAAACAATTCATAGTAATTTTAGTGCATAGAGCTATATATACATATAAGCATAATATATAATATTTTTTCTATCGTAAAACAAATGAATAAAAATATTCAAACTTTGATTTGGCTTTGAGAATATTTCACATATTCTGTTCGAGTTTGCTTCTAAATTCCAATTGAAAAAGGTGGACCTTAAAACTCTTAGGTTTGCATTTAGTCAAAACAGCGTCTGCACATGTATCGTCAAGTTTTGAAAGAATTACAGTTGTCTTATATTATTGGGGAGTCTTGACTGCCCATGGTCCCTATTGTCTGGCCAAAAGAGGAAGCAGTATAACCACTTTCAGTGACCGAACGGTCTAAGACCTGACTTGTATAAGACTGGCCTGCTCAAGATGGGGAGATCGAGGTTCGGGTCTACTAAGGTTGGTTTTCCACGCGCTTTCCACTCAAATGCGGGTAGATTACCTCTAAAATGCTTCCTTCCTCATCCCTACTGTGTTAGAGTAATTATCATTTGTGTATAACCTGAACAGGTAGTAAGAAACGGTGATAAGAAATAATACTTGTCTACTTTCCTTTTTTTCACCCCTCATCTATCTCTCTTTTAAGCGCAGTAGAGTTTAACTTCAACATCATCAGCAATGCATGGCTATTGGTGGGCTCATGGCAGTGTATAAAATTATATAATAATCTTCATCCAAGAGTTCGGCCCCAGGCTAAAAGCAGACTGTGGACAACTTTTAAGTTTGACATTTCTGATCTCCCGTAACCCTTTATGTAACAACGCTTGCACATGTTGAAAGGTTTTTAACAATTGTTGTTGGTATGTTTGCCTTTTCAAAGGATCAAGCCGACACCCTAGTTCTTCTCGGGGGTCTAGAACCAACCCTAAACATGATGAAAATGTCAACAGACACACTCACAGGAGAACTGCAGAACCTACAAATACATCGGTGTCCTCTCGAACTGATCTGCCTTCTTTGGAACCTCAAGGTGACTTAACATAACTTTCTTTTTAGACTCAGTGATTATCATACAGTTGGTTACACCTAATTTGGGAGGCTTGGGTTGGATACAAACTGGTTGTAAAAATTAAGATAATTCTTGACTATAAATATATTTTTTTTAACTCTCAAACGTGACTTTTATCAGATACTGTTCAAACTCTTCCTGAGGGTGATTTTTTTTTCTTTTTTTTCTTTACATCCAGCCTGTGACCTGGGTCAGTTTATTATTCAAGCCATATATTTTTCACTATCGACTTGGTAGGCCTGTCGTAGCTTCATAATCTAACTTAAGACTAGGACAGGCACAACATCCAGTCCTCGGCCGTTAATTTATCATTGTGAAAGGGTAAACCCACATTTCACTAATGATACATTTTTCGGCCATGCCAGGGATCAAACCCGGGACCCTTAGCTTAACTCCACACAAGCTGCAGCACACTTTAACAAATGGACAAGTTAATACAACTGGTTGCCTAACCTTCTCTTAAGAACAGCAAATAGTAAGCTGGACAAGATAATTGTATTTGCATAATGGTTGTAATTTATACCGAGAAATGTCTATGTCAATTTATTTCACCCCTTATTGCAAAATTTGGGTTATTTTGGCAAATAATTTATCTAGCATCTAAAATTGTCTAAAAAATATATTGCTACTAATATAATGCAGCTCACATGGAAAAAAGAAATTAATAATGGCAGTCCGAAACCTTAGCTCGGTCGGTAGTGTGTGTGCCTACTGAGCTTAGGTTCCCCGATTCAATTCCCAGCATGGCCAAAAATGTATCATTGATGAAAATATGAGTTTACCCTTTCACATTTATAAATTAACGGTCGGGGAGTGGATGTTGTGCCTGTCCTAGTCTTAAGATAGATGATAAGGCATACGAAGCTATGACAGACCTAGTAAACCGGTAGTGGAAAACATATGGCTTGAATAAAATAATGACATAAAAATGTGTGTACACTTGCTATTACTCTTTATAGGTTGCCCAAACTGCATACAACTTTCCAAATGTTCCAGAGTGATATTGGTACTATTTCTAGTGATCACCGCTGTCTTAATAAGTAAGTACAGAAATATCTTATGTGCATTTTATTTTGTTGGAATCTTGACTCCATATTTTATCTTCACCAGTGGTTTTGTTGCCTAAACCAGTGGTTCTCAAACTATCTTAGACAGCGATGTGCCAGGTGGTTTGCAGACACGGACCACAAGGAGAAAATCAATATCATGTGAAAGATTGAGAGGTTAAGTCCGCCGAGTCAACAAATACCTCCCCTAATGGTGTATTCATATAGATTTTCTCTTTTATAATATTTCAGATCAAAAAATTTATACCTTATAAGCCATATTAGTTCTGTGAGGCCTTGTTTCCTCCATAAACTTAGATGCGTAATACATCATGTTAAGAATTATGTCAAGTTTGTACTATTACAATAGTCTTACGACTTCTCTTTGGATTTCAAGTTGAAATATTTACTATAATTTATTTTAGGATTTAAAGTTGATATTTTTTCTTGGTGGTCAAGATAGACAGAAAACAAATTAATACTACATTCACTATTATATTGGAGAACAGCCATTGTTCATGCGGTGATAAGACATTATTCTTGCAATATATATGTAAATTAAAAAAAAAAAATTCTATGTAGGTACTCAATCATCTGCCTAGAATCTGAAATTTAAATCCCTTGAGATTAGATAATAAACCAAAAAAACCTTTTAAGCGGCTTCTATACTTAAACACCCGCCTCTGTGGCGTAGTTGGCTAACGCGCTAATCGTGTTGAGCCCGACTGCTGAGGACGGGGAGATCGAGGTTCAAATCTCGGTTGGGTGAAATGGGAGGGGGTTCCTAAATGGTTTTCCACTCTCCCTCCACGCGAATGCGGGTTCACTTCCTCTAATTCAACCATCCCAATTCCTAATCCATTAGCGTAAATTAGTACTCAAAGCGTATAACCCGAACGAGTAGTAAGACGCAGTGCTAAATAATAATAATATACTGAAAGGAATTACCAGATTGAAAAACAATGTAAATATGTTGTTTGGTTTAGGTTTGAAGAAACTCTCTTCCAAATTTTGTTAAAATTGGTTTTCACATTTATCAGTAACACCGGGACAGACAAACAAAATAACAGTTTAAACAGGACCGTGATATATGTACTTGGCCAATGAAATCGTATTTTACAATATGTGGTGTAGCTGTTAAGTCGCTCCATAAAAAAAACTTCTTTTGTCGCAGGTATATGTTTGTGCGAGTATATGTCCACAAGCCAAGAGCCGATGATAACGGCTCTGGAGGAGACGTCGGGGAGCGAAGAAGGAAGTCTCGAGTTAAGCCCTCCTGACACTCACGTCCTCCTGGACGGCGTGATCCGAGCACTTGAGGCGAGGCACAAAGCACTGCAAATGGAGTTGAGAGGTTGGAAGGAGCATTCCCTAGCACTCAAGAAGACTGTGGACAACTTGCAGGTGTCCTTGGAGGAATTCAAGGTCAGGGTTTATCCACATCTTGTTTTCATAGTTTCTTTAACTAGAAATGCTTCAAGATGAATCATTCGGTTCGACTCTGTTCATTTTTCTGTTAATACTAGTTTCTTCAAACGCCTGAAACTTCCTTATTTGTAGTTCTAATCACTCATATTTTATTAGATAAACATATGAATTTAAAGTCCCCATCCTGGATTCAAACTAAGACCCTTTGTTTATGAATGTCATTTTCATCTGTTTGACTTAACCTCACTGCACCTTAACAAAATAATTTGTTTAAAAATATATTTTTTTTCTTTCAGAACAGCATTGCAGACATCCAAGATGAAAAAATTCCTGATAATGGTAAGTCAACTCACATATAATAATGTTTTCCATTATTTGTATTCCAGGAATTTAACAACACATAAGGTGAATCGAGGTTGGGCACTGAGGAAGGGCTGTGTCTAAAGTCACACAGCCTTGAAATTTCTCTCTACCCTCGCAAATGCTGCAAAAGTCTTATGTGAGCTATGGAGGGTTAGGCCTACTAAAAAATACATTTTATCTTAAAAGAAAATCTCTTTGCGAGTTTTGAGTTATTTTGTTATATTCGGAAGAAGGTACAGGAAAGGTGGATAGAAATATATAAAAAGGAACAAACACAATATGGCTGTTACGATGAAAAACACACAATTCACATTTTACATTGCTGCCACTGGCCAAGGAGGTAATGTCTGCCTCTTGAATAAAATCACTCATTACCATCAAATCCCCCCAAAACATAGGTTTCACTCTACTGGAACATGCAAGAATTAGGAAGTTGTGTTGTGCGTCGATGGATTGGGTGGTAACGATTGATTTTATTCAAGAAGCAGCCATTACCTGTTTGTCCAGTGGCAGCATTGTAAAGTGTTCATTTCATTGTAAAAGTCATATAGTATTTCCTCCCTGTTATATGTTTATATCCACCTTTCCTGTACCTTCTTACAAATATGACAAAATACTTTAAAAAGTGAAACAAAGTTGGTCTTAAAGAGATAAAAAAAATACATTAGAAATATCTTTAATACACCCTTACGCTGAGCACTTTACTATAGTGAACTACCAAGTCACATGACTTCACAACATTTCAATATACACTGGGACCTCCATATATCGAACTTACAAATATCGAAAGACTCCATGTATCGAAGTTTTGGTAAACTCCCGTGACATTACATAGAAAAAATGTTTCTATATATCTATTTTTTATTTTTTTTCAAGATGAATCAAGATCCCCCCCACCCCCCTAGATCCCTCGCGTAATGTCAACGGTATAATAAAAACAAGTGAGAAAAAATATAATGAAGATATCGCAAGAGAAAGAAGGAAGTGTCTCCACACTCTTCTCACCCCTTTCCTCAAGTATCCTTCCTCCTCTATAAATCAGGTTCAGTTGGTTTCAGTATCTCTAACCGACGGTTTATGATCTCTGTTGTTTCACTCTCTCTCTCTCTCTCTCTCTCTAATAAACAGCGCGTGTTCGAGATGTTAAAAATAATAAAATAGCTCAGGTTTTTTTTTTGTAAAAGGTTGAGTTGTTGAAGAACGTGGACAGTGGAATGCGCAAAAAGGATATTGCGGTTAAATTTAGTCCTCCCCCAAGATCAGTGTCAACAATTAATGAATGCTTCGATTATGAAATATTTATAAATACAATAGACTACACAATATCATGTATAAAAAATATTGTTTCTATGTGTCGAATTGCTTATGGAACTGTTTACTTCATTATATAGAGGTCCAATTGTAACTATATGAACAATAAATTTTTCCATCGTGACTTTTTTAACTAAAAAAAATGGGATTTTTAGTATTGTCATCATTTCAACAAAAATGTATTACTTTGTCCTTATGTGCGACCCTACAGATTAATATTTGGTAAACACCGCTTCTCAAGCAAAAGTTTACAACAGAATTTATTACTTTGTGTTGTAGAGGAAATGGTGAAAAAATTGATACAAGAAGAACTTTCCCTGTACGATGCCGACAAAACTGGTCTCCCGGACTACGCTCTGGAGTCTGTGGGTTGGTAACATTACACTTTTAACTAGTGTAGTAAAAAAACTTAACTTTATTAATTAGCTTTACTAAGACCTTAAACATAATAGAAACATTAACAGTACAAACGTTTATTTCAGTAGCAAAATAATATGATCCGCATTTGTCACTTCATCATCATCATCATCATCATCATCATCATCAACTATTTCCAACCTATGGCCGGATAAGTTTAGTAAAATGGCTCTATCTTCCTCTATCTTTCCATCATTCTTATCCTCTCACTCGTACGCTTGCTGTTAAATGATCTTCCCATCTCTTTCTTGGTCTCCATTGAAGTCTTTTACCTCCAAACTTGACTCTATAGTTTTCCTTGGAACCCTACCTTTTTCCTTCCTCCTTACATGCCCACACTATCTCCCCCTCGCTTCCTCTACTATCTCATGTACTACCCCCTGTACCCCCATTCTTTCCCGGATAACTTCACGCCTAGACCTGTTTCTTCACCTGACAGCATGCCCCTAAAATACTTCATTCCCATCGCCTTAACCTTGGTCTCTCTTGTATCCAATGCCCAGGTTTCTTATGCATACGTGAGACTCTGGATACTAAGTACTCCCCACACTGAACTTCCTTGCTCTTAGTTTTACCAAGACTTTGTTGTTGTTGTTGGTCTATAAACTATGAGTCGATGTTCTTTGTAAAATTTGTATTCTCCCGCTAGGTGGAGCCGTCGTCTCTACACCTGACACGGTGACTTACAAAGCTGAAGAGTGGCATCACTTTTGGGGCCTCATACTCTGGAGGGAGATGGACTATTATCCTCGATATGTCATACAGGTTAAGAACAATAATATAGGGTATATTCCTGTAGCCCGATGTTTTGCAACCATCCACATTTTCGCGTGGGAAACACTGGTTCTTATCTTATCCGTATAGCTTCCCTTTTCTTGGCCCATATGGAGACGGTAGGACAATTAATGAAACAGTTGTACTTTTTCCTAATTTGTAGCTGTGTAAACTGTTACACACATGATTACCGCAAAATCTTATTTTATATTTGTACTAGCATCACATCTTACTACCCATTGGGGTTATACAAATATGCACTAGATATGCTAATGTGCTAGGGATGTGTAAGGTTGAATTTATAGGGAGTGTACTCACATTTGTGTGGAGGGAGGACAGAAAACCATTTATGGAAAACCACCCTCAGTAAACCTGACCGAGATTTGAGCTCCAACCTCTCTATTAAAGGTAATATGAGTGATGCCTTAGACTTTTCAAGCACAGAGGCAGATATTGGTACGCTTAACATGAAGTTTATTAACAGGATCAAACACAATCTGAATACTCTTTTATTACTTTCTCTTAACACCTCAAAGAGAACGTATTGTGATCATAAAAAAAATCAACTCGAGATTTTGAGAAATGTCGACGTTTCATGACCTCCTGAAACTAAAAAGGGGTTATCGCAATGCCGTCTGTACCCCGGGCTAGAGCTGAAATTATTCTACTGATCAGGCTAAAACTTGGTATCTGGGGTAGTCATAAGGTTCCCCCGAGGGGTTTTTGGAATTAGATATTTAAACATTAATTTAAGGGTAGTTTCTACTGAAGGGCAAAAAGAGAAAAAAAATTATTTTAATTAAATTCGTCCTAAATATTTTGATTAAATTTTATATCTAAACATTGTTAATTGTTATAAACAAGAGGACAATTATCGTTTTCTCATGAAAATGACTTTGAGGGGAACTTACATAGGGGAAATTTTCAAATTTTCATAATTTCTCCACAACTATCTGAGATATGAAATTAGATTATCATTGTAAAGTTGTAATACTATTAAGAAAAACAATATTTTATTTTAAATATATTTTTTTAAACTAATAATTTGTGAGTGTTAGGCAAATATATATACTTTTTAATTTAGGTCTTTGTAAATAAATTTTATACCTATGCTCTTTGATGGACAAAGATGTTTCTCTTTACTCAATATTTTTGTAACAGTGTATATTATTTCATTAATGGTCTTTTGTGTAGTGTTTCTACAACAATGTATGGACATATCATTTTGTTTCACAAATCTTACAAGTTTTTAGTAAATGTTTATTTTAAGATAAAAGTGGGAGAAAGTCTGTGGTGTACACTACACCATTTATTTAATGATACAATCGCTCCCTAAAAAAAGATGGTGTGTCTTGATAATTCTATCACTTTGTTAATTGTGCTACAAGTTGAAAGAGTTTGAGAATCGCTGACTTAGACCATGTGATCTCAAATTGGGTTCACAAAAACTTAAGAGATTGTTTTAGAAATATATTATCAAATTGATTAGAAAAACAAACATAAATAATTAATTATAATGTAATAAATTTTCCTCCAAAAAACACTCCCCAGATATATATTTTAACCGTATGAGACATTTTCAAAGTAAGAATTTTTGAAAATCAGTCTACAGTAAACCACCCTTAACCAAGTTTTACTTAAAAAATCAAGACTAGTGTCATTTAGGAGGTCAAAAATTCCCTAGATATACATTTGAAATAAAATCGTTAGGGAACAGTTTCAAAAAGATTGGAATTCAAAATAATCACTCATCCATTAACTACTGGTACCCTTAATTTGAGGACTAGAGTCAAAATAAAATAATGCCCCAAGGTATCACGTTTGATTAATATCCATTAAATCGTTTCAGATCTGTGGTCAGAAACGGACAGACAGACAGACAGAATTGTAAAATCTACTTTTTATACACATAAAATATTAAGATTCATTATAACCTTGAGGTGGACAATTTTCACAATTATAATACTTTCTCTTGTAGTAAAATAATGACCAGAATACCAACAAACAAATTATTTACCTACGTTCTGTTATCAAAGTTGGCAAACTTATTGTGATCAAATAATTAGTCCAGTTTGACCCCTAAGCAGTGCATGGAAACAGTATTTTTACTATTTTATCAGTAAGACGTAGTCAATATTGCAATTACAAAACAAACCTGCTTTGGTGGTTGAATGGTCTGAGGTGTCACACTCGCAATAGTCTTAAATTTCAAACAAAAGGCAGATCAAAGTTGGAATCTCAATCGGGTCTAACAAGGGCGGTTTTTCCTAAATGATTTCCCCACTCACCCTTCCATACAAATGTGGGTACATTTCCTATGAATTAAATCTTCCTCTTTATCACATTAATGTAATTAGTGCATATGTGTATAATCCAAAACCGTAAGAGGTGGCACTAAAGTCATTACAAATCCTCATCCCTTATAAACACAAAAGAGACATGAAAATCAAAGTCAACTTTTCATTAAATAGATCTGTGAAAAGATATGCAATCGCAGCTTAAAATAGACGAGGTTTATGTGAAAATATATGCAGTGGTTATGCATAATTCCATGTTCATCCTGGACAAATAGTCCCCGGTGAGTGGTGATCTTGCAATATCCTTCTATCTGCATCTTGTTTCAGCCCTCCATGCAGCCCGGGCACTGCTGGGCATTTTATGGCACAACGGGCAAGGTGGTCATCCGACTGGCCAAGGACATCTTCGTCACAGCCGTCACTCTGGAGCACATCCCTGCTAGCATCGCACCGGCAGGAAACATCGCCTCCGCCCCCAACTCTTTCGCAGTTATTGTGAGTGTCATATGTAGAAGGTAGAGAGTATAAGTCTGATTCAGATATGAACTTCGACAGGAGGAATCTGTTTGGAGTGTCATAATTCTAGCAGGAATGTATGTTGATACTTCAAAACACAAAAAGTCGTCTTGTTTTCTAGTGGCCAATCAAACATTTCAAGCTATTGCTTTGGGTGTTTTTTCATTTAGTGTGTGCACCAGTGCTGTGGAGTCAGTACGTCAAACCTTTGAATCAAAAAGACTTGTCTAGTTAAAAGGCCAGACTAACTGTGGATCGTCCACCTATACATACCATGTCCAACTTCTGGGATTTGAATCAAAAGACACAGAAGAGATTAACTTCTCACCATTATTTAAAATTATTTATGTTCCCCAGGGTTTTGTCCCAGAAGAGTATGAAAAAGATTATAAAGATATGGAAATCTTACTGGGAGCATTCAGCTATAACGATAGTGGGCCATCGCGGCAGACATTCAAGGTCAATATGAAGGTAATTAACTGTTGCACATTACATATTATACTTAACAAAGGTGTATTAAATATAATAATCCACTCATTTCAACAGAAAGGGTGTCCATCTGTGGTCAAGACAGTTTTTCAAAACTCCTCCTCTCTCTGTCCTTTCTGTATTTCCCCCCTCACTCACAAATTTGATTTTACCAGCTCCTTCCATCTCTTTTATGGTCTGTCTTGCTATATTTTTACTACATACTTCAGCTCCATCCTTTGAGATTCTTGCATTTTGCACCAATACAGGACCATACCATCTCACCCGTGCTTCCATTACCTATAAAATGCTTCCTTCCTCATTCCTAACGCTTTAGAATAAATAAAATATAATATTAGGAAAATGGTAGAGCACAAACAAAAGTAAAAACACTAACACATATTTACACCCACTTCGATATTTTGATGCTATTATAGCATCTTCCGCAGGAAGTAGTAGTAATTAGACTGAACAGGATGTTGTCTTCAGTGGTGCCAACCTCATTGGTAAGGATGAAAACTTCTCTGGCGGAGTTGAAATTCTCAGAATGTTTCTCTATTATTCTATGGATGGTAGGTGGTGCTGGTGTTGTCCCTGGGTTGAAATTAACGAATATTTAGGTTGGGTGGTTTTTTAGACTTTGTGATCCATTGCTGTGCCAGTTCCCGTCTTCTTAACTGAGACATATTACATTGTGTCTTGTTGAATGATTTTATCACCTTGACAGTGTAGCAGTCCTAATAGTTGAGGATATGAGTGGAGGTGTGTGCTGAAATTGATTTTCTGGGTTCTTGATTTTGGTGTCCATTCATTCGTTTGCGGAGAGTTTCAGTGGCGAGACTCACATGTGTGACTGTCTTTGATGGTATAGATGGAGTTAGTGATGTTGCTAGAAAAAGTGTCTGCTGGATGATGTATTTGGCAGGTTTTGCAAGCTGTTTTGTTACAGGTTTGAGAGCCTTGTTGGGGTTGAATGAAGGTTCTGTCATTTTGAGTTTAGGGTGTACCAGAAGCGACAAAACCTTTCTTCATCCATCGTCCAAATTCTTCTACCAAAATGCCCAATAAAGCCAAAATTCTACATGCTTCCAAAAATTCACAAAGATACCTTACCAACACCAGGAAGGCCCATTGTCTCCAGCTGCAGATCACTTACAGAAAGAATTTCAGCCTATGTCGACCTACAGATGCGACGATTTGTTATCGGACTACCATCCCACATCAAAGACACCAACTATTTCCTTCAAAAACTCAATAGCCTCCATAACCTTAGCCTCAAAGCACCATACTTGTCACCATCGACGTTGTGTCATTGTATACCAATATTCCTCAAGTTCATGGTCTGGCTGCAGTGGAATATTTTCTCAACAAGCATCTGATCACTACCACACCTACATCCCCATTTATTCTGGATCTCACTAAATTTATACTAGAAAAGAACAACTTTCACTTCATGGATCAGAACTTCATTTAAACCAAAGGCACAGCAATGGGTACAAGTTTGGCATCTTTGTACGCCAATCTGTGCATGGCCAAACTGGAAAAAACATTTCTTGACCGCCAAATCAACAAACAACTTTTCTGTCTTCGCTTCATAGATGACATATTCATGGTGTGGGAAGATGGCTAAGACAATTTAACCCTATTTTTAAACATCCTAAACTCCTTTTCGGCTCTGAAGTTCACCTCAAATCAATCCCACAACCAGGAAACATTTCTTGATGTGGACATTAGGCTGTAAGATGGCCAATTCAAAACTTTGGTACATCTTAAACCCACTAATAGACAACAATATCTGTATTTTGATAGCTGTCACCCATTCAACACTAAAAGATCCATCCCATTCTTGCCACATGGGCCGCACTTCTTCGATCCAGAAAGTCTTCAAAACCACCCTGAAAACATTCCAAGAGCCTTTACAGAAAAAAAAGGATACCCTAAACCTCTCATTAATAACCTACTTCGATTAGCTTAAACTCCACAATCACCCAAACCTGGAAAACCAGATACTATACCTCTAGTGACTAATTACTACCCTGGCCTACAAAAGATAAACAAAATATTAGTGTCAGGTTTTCACATGTTGGAAGCAACCAACTGTGCCAACATTCTCAAAACAACACAACCTTCATTCAACCCCAACAAGGCTCTCAAACCTGTAACAAAACAGCTTGCAAAACCTGCCAAATACATCATCCAGCAGCCACTTTTTCTAGCAACATCACTAACTCCATCTATACCATCAAAGACAGTCACACATGTGAGTCTCGCCACTGAAACTCTCCGCAAACGAATGAATGGACACCAAAATCAAGAACCCAGAAAATCAATTTCAGCACACACCTCCACTCATATCCTCAACTATTAGGACTGCTACACTGTCAAGGTGATAAAATCATTCAACAAGACACAATGTAATATGTCTCAGTTAAGAAGACGGGAACTGGCACAGCAATGGATCACAAAGTCTAGAAAACCTCCCAACCTAAATATTCACTAATTTCAACCCAGGGACAACACCAGCACCACCTACCATCCATAGAGTAATAGAGAAACATTCTGAGAATTTCAATTCCACCAGAGAAGTTTTCATCCTTACCAATGAGGTTGAACATCCTGTTTAGTCTAACTATTACTCCCTGAGGAAGATGCTATAATAGCATTGAAATACCGAAGTGGGTGTAAATATGTGTTAAGTGTTTTTACAAATTGTTTTTGCTCATTGCATTTTATCTCATACATACTAACCCTTTAAAATCAACTATCTACATGCTTGTAGCCTGAACAGGTGATGAGACTAGGTTAAAAAAAACTTATAGGAATATCCAAGATCAAATTCAAAACATGACAAATCCTCCAAATATAAACCACCAAAGATTGAATAGTTTTCTTACCATTTTATGCTGAGAAAAAAATTACATAACTTTAAAAGTATCAAATATAATTCACAAAATCATTGATAGGGTAAATGATATTCAACAAAGATCACTTAAAATTTGAAAAAATGTTGGAATTTTAAGATGTCATTTAGGTGTCACAAAGAACCAGACTTATTATTAAGGGTAGGTAGCAGAATTTTCCAATTTAAAACTTCAGGACACAAGATACATCGGACCGTTCCGACAAGTTGGGCTGTGGATCCTTACAAACTACGGGAATCCAAAGTACACTTGCGTGTACAGGTTCCGTGTGCACGGCAATATCACACACAGCGACTCTTCAAACAAAGATGGCGACCAGGAGCACATTTCCACAGAAGTGGGGACCTAGACAACAGCCAAGAATAGCAAGACCGTCTCGTCCCTCAGAAGTGGCAAACAAATGAATGTAAAGTTACAGGAAAGTATTGAAGATGGTGTCACCTCGAGTAATATTGTAGTTGTGCTCTTTGATCAATATATATTTAATTTGAATGTGTGTATATTTTTCAATAAACTTGCTTTAACAAGAAATGAGATTAATGTATTTTACTTATGCTAATAGGGCAGTTTTAAACAAATGTTTCCAGCCTGTGTCGGTCACATTAGTAAAATGGTTCCATCTTCTTCCTTTAATTTTCCAGGGTGTACTTTGTACCCATTGTCACACATGCAGCAGAAACACGAACATTGAATCTAAGAGAGACTAGGAAAGTGGAAAGTTTGTGAGGAGCATGTTAGCCGTCACAAGGAAAAACAAGAATTAGGATGAAAAAAGAGAGGATGCCGAAGAAAATATTGGAAATGTATGTAGATAAAAGACAGCAAGGGAAGCCAAGAAAGTGTTGAGAGAAGAATGTAAGTAATTAAAGTGAGGAATAGTGGTGAAAGAACTGACCTGACCACAGGCAATCTACAAAAACAAGTGCTTGACCATGTGATCAACAATGTAGGTGGTAACCTGGTGGTCTAGGGGTAAGGTGCCAGACTCCTGTGCTGGGGTTCAATCCTTGGTCCCGGCACAGATTTATCTGATTACCAAACCCTTCCTTCACCTCTGACAAGACATTCTTGTGAATGTGGGGAATGCCAGGCCTCCACCGTGGTTCGGATTCCACGTTAAACTGTAGGTCCTCCATTTCATCTCACAATCACCCTACCATTACACATTAGCGTAAGTGCATATAACCCGAACGGGTAGTAAGACATGGTGCTAATAATAATAATGTAGGTCACATAAGATCAATCTTATCTCTGCTAGCCAGGCCAAGAGAGAGGTCAAGGTTAGAACCCTGGCTAGGATAGTTTGAATTTTCACCTCCCCACAAACAAATGCAATTACATTTCCTCCAAGTTTTAACTTCCACCTTAACCAAATCGCTAGCCATTCCATCAAAACTTGTGGAGGGAGAGGAAACAATCTTAGTACACCTGACCAGGATTCAAAAACCTACCTCTGGGTCATCAGCAACCCAGTCGAATACAAAATTGACATGGAGCCATTTTGTGTTTAAGACATTATTAAAGGTGCGAGAGTACTCAAAAATGGTTTAATGAACTTGAAAAATTTAGAATTTTCCATCTTTTTTTCTCGTGTATTTGGAAGAAGGTACAGGAAAGGTGAATAGAAAACGTATAAAAGGGAACACATTATGGCTGTTACAATTAAATAAAGCAGCAATGTTAGAGTTTAACTGCATTCTTTTCATTGTAACAACCATATTGAGTTTTCTATCCACCTTTCCTGTAACTTCTTCCAAATATGTATTACAGATTACTTTAAAAAGTGAAGAGTTTAGTCTTAAAGAGAAATGTTATATATTCCCATTCCCAAAAGCAATAGGTAATAAATAAAATATCATTTTAGTCTAGTTTAACTTAATTTCATGGTCTAGTTTCATTTAAAATAATATTTCAATATTTCCATTTGTCTTATTTAAAAATGAGGATTTGTGATAATATAATTTTTTCACAAAAAAATAAATATTTATAGCTTTTGCATAAATTCAACTTAAAATATTTCTTGTACAAATATTACTCCATACTAAACTCAAAGTGAAAAATGCATAGCCCTAATAATTAACTCAGAAAACTCTAACCCTTGAAGGAGCCTAGAATCAACACTTAAATGCAATGACAACAAAGGGTAGTAAATAAGCACACAGGGTCCAACTTTAAGAAGTTTATTTAAGATGCTGAATACAGTATGTCGTAATACACCTAGTTCCAGTTGTCAGAACCGCCCCAGTTGGAGGCAGCAGGTGCTGATGTTGCAGCTGGAGTGGCGGCTCCCCAATCTTCCGATACCTGCGACAGATGTTCAAGTTAGAACATAAAAAAGGGATGAGACCCTCAAATACTTAAGGATATTAGAAATGTTTATACATTTTTGTGAGACTACAACTTTTCAGACAAGACAGAACATGATAAATACAGAGAGCACATACCTGAGTAGCCCAATCATCCGAAGCGTTGGCAAAGCCGGCCACGGGAGCTGGGGCGGCGGCTCGAGCGACAGGGGCGGCCACCGGGACATCGTCCTCGGCCCAGCTGCGTGCCGCGGGCTCTGGCACTACCTCATTGCCCCACACCTCGGTGGGGGCGGGAGCGAAGTCTGTTTCTGTCTTGATGGGTTGTGCAGCCACCACCACCTCCTTGGTGGCCTGTTCTTCCTTATCGGCCTGGAGCAAGGAACGCACATTCGTGTAACACCGCATCGACCTGATAGGGTGGTGACATTACTGAATAGCGGTAGTACTTAGTGATACTGCAAGTGAAGAGAGAGGATAAAGTGGACACATCAGGTGACTAATGAAGACATTCTAAGAGTAAATAAAATTATTATTATTAGCACGGGTCTTACTACCCATTCAGCACTTATGCTAATGTGTAATGATAGGGTGATTGTGAGACGATAGATTAACGTGGGATCCGAACCATGATGGAGGCCTGGCATTCCCCAAATTCACAAGCTGTGATTAATACATGTCTTGTCAGAGGTGAAGGAACGGTTTGGTAATCAGATAAATCTGTGCCGGAACCGAGGAGTTAACCTCGGACGCTTAGCACAGAAGTCAGACACCTTACCCATAGACCGCCAGGTCACCAGTAAATAAAAAAAAAGAGGACCATTCTGTAGGTTTTTAATCACTGTGTCTTACTACTTGTTCAGGTTATACACATGTAGTAATTACATAAACAAATTAGGGACGAAAAAGTTTGAATTTAGGGTAAGTAGCCGTATTTGCATAGAGGGAGAGTGTAAAACCACCTTCAGGATTAAAACCTTTAACTCCACGTCATCGGCAGTCTATTCTAACACGAAAGTAATGACTTAGATCATGTGGCCAGGGTTTGCAGGTGTTTCACGGGTAACATTACGAGATAAATTGGCTTGAGTGATGTCATAAGAGGCAAAGTGGCAAAGGCAAGGGATGATATAACTTTTAATACATAAAAAAAGGAATATACTAAAAAATATCACAATTTTAAAGGCAAGTTTTAGACGTAAAATGGCAGAAAATCCTGTTCAAAAAAAGTAAATGTTTTTTTAAATGCAAGAATGCTAAAAACAAACGAGCTCAAATAGTTGTTTTGTACTTTTATCTCTTACAGAAATTCAACACACAAATCCTTGATTTTTCCAGCTTAAGTCAGTGGGAAAATCAGGTGGATATTGCTTGGGGAAGGTCAATAGATCATGCACAATTTATTATTACGTTATGGACTAACAAATGAAATATTAAAATTTCTAACTACTTGTAATTCTTAAGTATTCAAATAGGATAATTAAAGTTGTAAAGGCTTAATTTGGGGAAATATCAGCTTATTAAAACGTCAATTTTATGATTATTTTGTGTAAATATTAGTGTAATTTTAATGTCTTAAAGACATGAGTGTTAAAATAGGTAATTAGTTTTATCTTAGGTTTTTATTTTAGTGATAGTCTTATTTTAAAATCATGTTTTGTTATTTCTAATTTAAAAACATGTATTTTTTTCGTATATTTTAAAAATCTCACACCCGCCTAGGTGGCGTAGTTGGCTAACACGCTAGTCGTGTTGAGCTCAACTGCTGAGGACGGGAAGATTGAAGTTCGAATCTCGGTCGAGTGAAGAGGGGGTGGATATTCCTAAAATAGTTTTTCACTCTCCCTCCACACAAATGCGGGTTCACTTTCTCTAATTCAACCTTCCCAATTCCTAATTCATTAATTATTATTATTATTATTATTATTATTATTAAAATCTCATATTTTAAAACTACGACTATACTTGAACTTGGGAGCTACTTGAAACCATGGGAGTAGAGTGGAAGCCCATGTAGTTAAAACCACCTTGAAACACCTGGCCAAGATTCTAATACCAACCTCCCCGCCTACACTAAGACCAAAGCGCCGACCGGATATCTAAGTAGTGCTGACACTATGAGTGTGGACTAACCTCATCAGGGTCCCTGTAGAAGAACAAGTCGACGACAACGTCCCACTTGCCCTCTCGAGGGATGGACCCTCGGAAGCGCAGCACCTCGCGGGCCAGAAGCCACCACATGAGTCCAATGGAATGTGGGGACTAAAACATAACATAACCAATATTCAAAAACTTAAATATTAATTTGATTATCAATATTCAAACTTTGAATATTGAATTTTGAAATTTTCAACTATTTGCATATTTTCAAATACCTAATTAGGATGTCCAGCCTTACTATATTTCAAAATTCCTCCACTTTTCCAGTCACTACATATTACAAACATTATTATAAAACTTGATGTTTGTACTCAATATGGGTGTTGTATGTTTAGTAGATTTTATTTAAATTATTTACAAAAATGCATGCAAATTAAGGCTGTGCGGGATTCCAAACATCGGTAAATATTTATATTAATTCAAGTTACAATTAAAGATCGTCTATAATGTCACGTTTGTAAAGCAGGGTTTTAAAGAGTAACTTGGTCACATTAAACACACATGAAGGTATAAAATCATGTGAATATTCCGGAAACTGTATGCTCTTATCTAGAATACCTACATAGACACAATGTAGATAAGCTGGCAAGAGCAATATTTATCTTGCATTGCTGCAAAAGTTGAAAGTCCATGTAAGAAAACTATCAACTGATCGGCAATGCTTGCAAATAGGAAAATGGTCTGAAGTCAACTATGGTCCCCCTACCCGCTTGCTAGGCCTGTCGTGGCTTCATGTGCCTTACAATCTAACTTAAAACTAGGAAAGGCACCGCATCCAGTCCCCCGCCATTAATTCATCGCTATGAAAGGTTAAGCCCACATTCACCAACTAGAATTTTTTTTTACTATGCCGGGAATCAAAACCGGCACCCTCAGTAGAAAGACACACTACAAACTGAACTAAGCTGTTAGATCCTATCTAAAATTGATAAAAACCATGTTTTTCATATTTAAAGCAAATCTTTGTTCATTTGCAATTAATTTAGTTGTTTTTGTGAGCAAAATCGTCACTTTAGAAGACGGTGGATGGAGAGATTTATTTCCTGTTGGGGTGTTGTAGCTCTGAGTAAAATTCTATCACGTGACTGTTGGCCAGACGTTCTATCAAGCAGAGTATTTACCGAGTTGGAGAAAAAAAAATTTTTAAATGACTTTTTGGTGGCCTTTATTGACCAGAAAATTCTTTCGCTAATTGACCGAACATTATATAATGCATAGCATATATAGGCATAATGCAATCATACACAAAATTAAACTTGAGCTAGATGGTGAATGTTAAACTTGTCCTTGGTATCACGGTAAAAACAAATCAGGCAACTTGCGGCTAGCGCGTGGCATCGTGGGTGGCTTGGCATTCGCGTTGTTACGATGCGCGGGAAGTTCAAACAACTACACTTTTGTGAATTTATGACCAAAATATTGAAAATTTGTGAATTTTCAGAGACCTATGTGATATTTTTTTTTGCAATGAGTAACTTTCGTGACCCAGTAGACACCCTTATCAAGGCACCCGACAGATTTGACCTGAGCTTGACTTCCGACTCTTCTTGTGCCTTACCGGTACTTGGGGCGTACTTGACAATGTTCTTGCATACCACTCAAGGAGTCAATCAATGGTCCTTAGAGAGCTTGTTTTTACAGGTACAGTCTTATTTTCATAGTTAGTTAAAAAGTGAATAGAAAATCATGTTGCCACAGAGAGGGAAATAAAAATGGATACAATTGTATTTACATTCTTAGTCCGTTTAAATATCGATGTAAACATAAATTACACAGTAGGCCTAAGTATGTAAGGAAGTAGTTATTGGTGTCATCTGATAACTTTTTAATATACCATATTTTTAGAATGCCGAATTTTAGTGACTTTTCCAATCCATATTGGTGTTCGAAAGTGGGCTTTCCATTAAAAGCAATCTTTACTAGAGTAGCTTACACAAATTAACACACATGAAGGTATAAAATCATGTGAATATTCCGGAAACTGTATGCTCTTATCTAGAATACCTTCATAGGCACAATGTAGATAAGCTGGCAAGAGCAATATTTGTTTTGCATTGCTGCAAAAGTTGAAAGTCCATGTAAGAAAACCATCAACTGATCGGCAATGCTTGCAAATAGGAAAATGGTCTGAAGCCAACTATGGTCCCCCTACCCGCTTGCTAGGCCTGTCGTGGCTTCATGTGCCTCACAATCTAACTTAAAACTAGGAAAGGCACAGCATCCAGTCCCTCTCAAGGTCATCAAACGCCGCTGCTGGTTGTATATTGTTTAGATCAGTGATGGTGAAACTTTTCCGACTGGTGCGCCACTTCTGGACTACCTAGTTAAATGTTAATTATCTAAAAATCATGAATTGATTAATATAACGAGACGTAATGAATGACTCAAATAAAAACATTAAAAAAATTTAACAATGCCTTCATTATAAAGAAGGAAAATAATTTAAATTGTTAAATTGAGTCTTAAACAATATTATTTTCCATAACTTAAAAAAGAGACATTTAAAGCAACTGATGGAGTTAAAATACTCCTGGTTATTTCTTACCGGCATCATTTCTTCGCTCAGCTGCCATAGACCCAGTTTATGCTTTTAATTTTGTACGATTCTTAATCTTTCAAATAACATATTTTCTCTCCCACAATAAAAACCGTGTTTTTCATATTTAAAGCAAATCTTTGTTCATTTGTGATTAATTTAGTTGTTTTTTTGTGAGCAAAATCGTCACTTTAGAAGGCAGTGGATGGAGAGATTTATTCCCCACCGGGGCGTAGTAGATCTGAGTAAGAGTCTATCACATGAATGTTGGCCAGACGTTCTATCAAGCAGGATATTTACTGAGTTCGAGAAACAAAGATTTTTAAGTGACTTTTTGGTGGCCTTTATTGACCAGAAAATTCTTTCGCTAATCGACCGAACATTATATAATGCATAGCATATATAGGCATAATGCAATCGCACGCAAAATTAAACTTTAGCTAGATGGTGAATGTTAAACTTGTCCTTGGTATCACGGTAAAAACAAATCAGGCAACTTGCGGTTAGCGCATGGCATCGTGGGTAATGGGTGGCTCAACATTTGACGCATTCGCGTTTTTACGATGCGCGGGAAGTTCAAACAAAATTACTTTTGTGACTTTATGACCGAAATATTGAAAATTTGTGAATTTTCAGGGACCTACGTGATCTTTTTTTTTTTTGCAATGAGTAACTTTTGTGACCCAATAGACACCCTGATCAAGGCACCTGACAGACTTGACTTGGACTTTACTTCGGCTCTTCTTGTGCCTTACTGGTACTTGGGGCGTACTTGACAATGTTCTTGCATACCACTCAAGGAGTCAATCAATGGTGCTTAAAGAGCTTGTTTTTAGTCTTATTTTAATAGTTAGTTAAAAAGTGAATAGAAAATCACGTTGCCACAAAAAGGGAAATAAAAATGGTTACAATTTTATTTACATTACTTAGTCAGTTTAAATATCGATGCTAACATAAATTACACAGTAGGCCTAAGTACGTAAGGAAGTAGTTCTTGGTGTCGTTTGATAACGTTTTAATATAACATCTTTTTAGAATGCCAAATTTTAGTGACTTTTTTAATTCATATTGGTGTTCGATAGTGGGCTTTCTATTAAAAGCAATCTTTACAAGAGTAGCTTACACAAATTAACACACATGAAGGTATAAAATCATGTGAATATTCCAGAAACTGTATGCTCTTATCTAGAATACCTACATAGGCACAATGTAGATAAGCTGGCAAGAGCAATATTTGTTTATTTTGCATTGCTGCAAAAGTTGAAAGTCCATGTAAGAAAACTATCAACTGATCGACAATGCTTGCAACTAGAAAAACAGTCTGTAGCCAACTAGGATAAAGGTTTACCAAGATCCTACAAATGTTTAAAAATTGCAAATATGATTAAATGGACTGGCATTCCTAGTACAGTCAACCTCTCAAGCGCTGGGCCCATACATGTTAAGAACCAAATAATTATATACAAAATGTTTTATTTCAAAAATTAACCATGGATCTCATCTAAAGTTGATAACTCAAATAAATTAATATAACCCTTATTCAATAGTAGGAAAAGGCTGATTTTAAATATATACATGCACACCATTTTTTAGCACACCCAGTTAAGACTCAAACTTCTACTTCGTCACTGACAATTCAGTTTGTGAGAGACCTTGTCCCTGGCTCACCTGCCCTCTTGGTGGAGATCACTCTTGCACTCACCATTAAAATAAGTATTATATAGCTTGTCTTGTTTTCGTATCAGATGTAATAATATTGTGCATAAAAGCTAAGCAGCATCGAGCAAGGTCAAGTCCAGAGGAGGAAACCTCTTCTCTTAATTCATTAAAATATTGGCCTTAAAAAGGGGCCAATTTCATAAAACTGTCGGCCTTCTAGAGGCCCTATTACATAAAAGCTCTGGACTGAACAAAGGAAAATCTTGATTTATTAAATTCTTTTATTTAATTTAACATAGTTTTGTGTATTCAGACTGATAATTAAATATATTTTATGCTAAGTAAATAATTTAAAGCCCAAATATAAAAACCAGACTTAGAACATTTTCAACCCAGACCCAACATTCAAAGCTGCTTGCCAGGTATCAAGGTCACCAACCGCCATAGTTTAACAGTGCGAAGTCTACTTTTTCAATTCGAGGGGAACTCGAATCGAATACATGAAATATTCTCTTAAGCCAAATCAAAGTTCAAATATGAAAAATGTGTTTAGTTGTTTTATGCTTGATAAAGTATTATATTGTAAGTAGTTCTTTCATTTAAACAAAACATAGTAATAATGATGATGTTTAGTCCCACATCGAACTAACCTTGTTGTTGCACGGGATTGCGATGTCAACAAAGCGCAGTGGCGAGTCAGTGTTGGTGAAGGCAATGACCGGAATGTTAACGTAAGAGGCCTCTGTGATAGGCTGGTGATCCTGCGAGGGGTCTGTCACCACCAAGAGGCGAGGCTCGCGGAAAGCCGCCTGAAATAACAGACACATCATGTTACGAGCTAATGAACGAGAAGCAAACCTTAACTCTTTATTTTTAATTTTTTTTTTGTACATTCTCTTGGGTTTTTAACTAAATAATAATAATAATACTTAACATCATGTCTGATTACCCATTTGGTTTATACACTTAAATACTAATCATGCTAATGGTTAGGAATTGGGAAGGTTGAACATAGAGGAAGTGAACCCACATTTGTGTGGAGGAAGAGTGGAAAACCACCACAGTTCACCCAAGCAAGATTCACCCTCGATCTACCCGTCCTCAGCAGTTTAGCTCAACATGAAACTAGCATGTTAGCTAACCACTACGCCACCTAGGCGGGTCTTTAAATAGAATGATGTCTAAAACTTACATTTGTATTGATGTGCTAACATTCAAGGACAGATATCACTCAACCGATGTATTATATTCGTAAGAAGGTACAGTAAAGGTGGATAGAACATACGAAAGGAACCAACACAATTTGGTTTTTACAATGAAAAGAACAACATAGTTCACACTTTACACTGCTGTCACTGGACAAAGAGGTAATGGCTGCCTCATGAAGAAAATCAATTGTTACCAACAAATCTACCAACCTAGGTTTCATTCAAAAATAATTTATCAAAAGGGAGTGTGAAACAAGGCAATTTCCTAAAAAAAAAGAAAAAAAAATGGAAAAAATGAAGTTTTTAAAGAATAATAGGACACTTGGATAGAAAGATGTAAAAGGAATAACGTAAAGGGGAAAATAATTAATTTCCTTAAAAAGGCAACCATTACTTCTTTGTCCAATGAGAGCCATGTAAAGTGTGAACCGTGTTCTTTTAATTGTAAGAACCATATTGTGTTCTCTTTTATGTGTTTCTAACCACCTTTCCTGTACCTTCTTCCATATAGAATAGGCCTAAAATTAGCTCATAAAATGAATTTTTTTTAAAAAGATTTTTATGAATTTGGAATACATAGAATACAAGGTATTCAAGGAATCGAGTATTCAAGTGTCCCATATTTATTAGTTTATTCATATAAGATAACTAATTAGGTTATGATATTCCTTGGCCAGTTAAAAAAAAACGAGAACTTTGCAGGTAATTTAGTACGTCAGACAAAATTCAGGCTGAATACTTTGATTGGCCAAAAACAAGTCAATCAGTACAAATAGCCAGGAATCAGTCTATTGTTCAATGTTGACCAAGTGCAATAATAGTACCAGGATTCAGCAAATGGTCGACCTTAACGATATACGTGAGAAACTACATCTCCATTAAAACTCAATCTTTGAGTTGTTTAAACTCACAAATATACCAAGTACTTTCAAATAATGTTTGAGTGTGAACAAAATAATTTGATCGATTACAATTTATAATTTTATAAGAAAATGAAATTGCTTAAGATAAAAATGTACATTTTATTAATGTTATTGTTTTTTTTCTAGTTAAGGGGGGTGGGTCAAAATAATTTGAAGAGGTATTGAATTGAAAGAATAAATATAATATGTATTAAATTTTTTAACTCTAAAATAGCGTAGAGAAATGATGGGTGATTGTGATACATTTGATTAGGTTTTTAGTTCGATTGGGGCCCAAAAAGATTACCAAGCCCAGCCTTGGACAACTAGGTCCCGGCTGTTGTTTACTTTGAAGAAATAAACTGGAAATTAAATATAGATTATTGGAGCCATATTTTTAGTCTGGAGATATCTATCAAATAACCTCTAGTTGACTGACAGCAAGCGCACCTGAATCTGGTTAGTGAAAGCTCCAGGTGTGAACCGTCCGGCTATGGGGGTGGCCCCAGTGTGGGCAGCAAACTTGAGCACAGCCCTTTGACCATAGCTCCTGGACGAGATGACAAACACCTCGGACGGGTGTTCGATGGCGACAATGGCACGTGCGGCTAGCAGCAACTTTTCCCAGGTGCGACGAAGGTTGATGATGTGCATGCCTGAAACCCACACACACCATAATTTAATATTTTTTTAAATATTCTTACGTGTTCAATTATTATTATTTAGCACCGCGTCTTACGACCCGTTCGAGTTATACGCTTTAAGTACTAATTACTCTAATGGGTTGGGAATTGGGAAGGTTGAATTAGAGGAAGTGAACCCGCATTTGCGTGGAGGGAGAGTGGAAAACCATTTAGGAATAAACCCCCCCAGTTCACCCGACCAAGATTCGAACCTCGATCTCCCCGTCCTCGGCGGTCGAGCTCGACACGACTAGCGAGTTAGCCAACTAAGCCACCGAGGCGGGTGACGTGTTCAATCAAATTGTACATTTGAAAATCGGATTTTTCCAATCGAATTAAATTCACCTTTGCTTAGTTACCTTCAACAAAAAGTTACACACATTTTCTGAAACTTACTTACAAGACCATAAATCCCATAGTTAGAGTAAGGTCGAAAGACTTAATAAAAAGCATAGTATGTTATTCGATAGTCACGTTTATAAGATATAACCAAATTTGAAGTTAATTAACAATGTGTCACATGCTGAAGACTTCAGTTGTCAAGTAAACATTTCTTAGATGCTACCAGACCTTGCAGTTATTGTTAAAATTGACCATCCTTAGCTTCCTCCTCAATAAATAGTTTTTAAATTTGGATTTGGGGAAAGAAGGTACCTACAGTAGCCCCATGGCTTCTTTGGTGCTTACTGACAGCTCACAGCTGACTTCTGACAGTCATCATTTAGGTATATAACTAAATTTTGGCTGTCAAAAGTGACAGCTGCTAAACACATGTTTTTGCAGATCATATGGTTCGGTGTAGGGATACATAATTTGGTCTGGTAACTTTTCAAAGCCGTCAGCTGTCACTCAGCACCAAAGAAGCCATGGGGCTACTGTAAGATGGTTGTAAGGAGGATGTTTGGGAGAACCAAGTGAATAAGACAGAGCAAAATGGGATGGGTGGATTAACACCCTACAGGAATTATTTAATAACCAAGCTGTAAAAAATAGATAAAGGAGGCAAAGCAAACATAGGCGCAGTATGTTCAAGGCTGAGAGAGGAGGAAAGGTAAAAAAAAATAATGATAAAGACACACGCAGATAAAAATATAATAAATGTTAACTGGAAAGAACAGTAGGCTACTTATTAACATTGTAACCTACGCTAAGTTGGCACTGTGTGATGTCACATCATTAGCAAACGATTTGAACATCAAACCCTTTCTATCATTGTGTGTACAGCCCACAACAACACTTAAATCCCAAATCCATCAAAAGTGTTTGACCGATTTTTCATAACATGCCGTATTCGTTTGCAGACATAAGAACAGTAGAATTGGCTAGTGCTGTGATCTATTAAAACTACTGGAATTAAATTTCAGGAAAGCATTTTTTTTACAAAGAAAACTCACCATCATAAGGCGACTAAAGAAAAGCCTAAATTGGCATTAAATATAAAGCTTTAGATTATTAATCATGTTATTAAATGTGTTTGTAAAGGTTGATGATAAAATTAAAGGAACAGTCGCTTTTTAAGTTAGTTTCATAAAATTTAAGAAGAATATGAGCGAGCTTGTTGCTATGGAAAATGGTGTAAGATATATGGGGAGGATTTGTTTCATAAACAGTTAAGTGGTATAATAGTTTGAGTGATGAGGTGTTAATAATTGAAAACGTAAATCCATTTGAGTACCTTAATTAAATAGATAATTTTTATTATTATTATTATTGTGTCTTACTACCCGTTCGAGTTGTACGCACTTACGGTAATGTGTAATGGTAGGGTGATTGTGAGATGAAATGGAGGACCTACAGTTTAACGTGGAATCCGAACCACGGTGGAGACCTGGCATTCCCCCACATTCACAAGATGTCTTGTCAGAGGTGAAGGAAGGGTTTGCAGATAAATCTGTGCTGGGACCGAGGATTGAACCCCGGCCGCAAGCACAGAAGTCTGACACCTTACCCCTAGACCGCCAGGTCACCACCATGACCAAGCAAATAATTACAAGTTCAAACAGGCCTAAATAGGATACACCAGTAAATATATCTTGAAGTCAATTCATTTTGTTGTTCAGACGATCAAATGAAAGCTAACATGAAAGATAAAAAGCAAATTAAAAAAAGGCTTAGTTACTGACCATCACCAGCGCGACGCTTGTAAACATACTGCTCCATCTGGTAGTCAACGTTGTCTGTACCCAAGTGGGTACAGGCACCCAACATCTTGGTAACATCATCCTCCTTGAGCGTCAGAACATCTAGACCTCCCGACATCTTTACGTTGATTTTGAGTTACGACTCAACCTGTAAGAATATTGTCGCTTTAACTCTACGAGTCGTACGCACACTTCTAAAGAACACTCGCGATAGGATCAGTTTTTGGCTTAAAATAAGCTGTCTACAATAAAATGAAAGTAATCATGTCAACCAATATGACACTTATCAATCAGTCCTATTAACTTAAAAAGGTTACAAACGCGAGTTAAATATAATTAAATTAGTATAGGGAGAAGTTATTAAATTACAATACCTTTTACTTCATATTTCACAAACTTTTATCTTTGACCAACTAAATAATGGCTTGGGTTGAATACAGTAATGCACCTATATTTGTTTCCGAAAGGCTGAACACAACATTCACAACTTCATGAATGTAAGAGATACAATGTTAATCTCTTTCCGATATGAGACTGCTCATGCCATTGTAGACAAATATGAAAATTCCAAAACCGAGGGTGTATCTGGTTGAAGACTGGGAGTTTCATGAATAAATTCTTAAAAAGGAAATTTATGCAAACATTTATAAGTATCTACATCATTTTATTTTAAAAATTGACTTATTGTTCTCTAGAAGCAATATATTACTATGATTAGTGGAAAATAAAAATAATTTCAAACAAGCATGGCCACGTGTACGCACACCGAGAGTAAGCATCTCAAATATAATGTTAATGTGCAATAACAATCATTAACCAATGTATACAGATTTATTAAATCGTTTATAAATCATGTGTTAGTAATATTTTACCCAATTAAATAGTAAAAGTGTTCAATTAACAATGTAAATAGTAAAAACGTATTAAGTTTGTAATACATACGTTTATTAATGCCACTGGGAGAAATCCTAAGATGTAGAAGGAAGCGGAAATGTCTACAACAGAATTGCAGCCTTGAATTACTAAAATCCCACTAGGCATTTTAAAAAGCGAGATTTGACATTTCACAATTATTAAGATAGATAGTTTAATTATTCTAGTATTAATATATGAATACTGTTCCAGGATATAGAACAAGGAATCACAAAAATACCAATATACACATTTTGGTAATACATAATTATATTCATATAAAGAATAAAAGATACGAGACACGTTTTAAGTCCCGTTTGAAAGTTTCCCTTTCATTATTTTAAATCATTACTATTTGTATATCCTGTCTTTGTACCTTTTTTTTTATGGTTTACATCTACGAGCTATTAATCTCATGGAAACAGTGTTCAAAATAAATAAATTATAGAAAAATATATGTTATTTCTACAGGAAGCTCTTCCTAAAAATTGTTATTTAAAAGTCAATGAAAATCATGTACGTGTATTTCCGTGGTGTGAACTGTTTCATAGAGTGCATTGGCGGCCACATGGTCTAAGGCGTCACTGACGCATTTGACTAAATGGCAGTTAGATTGAGGATCAAATCTCAGTCTGGTGTCCTAAGGGTAGGTGTTCCAAAATAATTTTTCACTCCCTTATATGCAAATGTGCGTACACTTATTCTAAATTCAACTTTCTTTATTCTTAACCCATTAGATTAATTAGTACATATGTATAAGGGAGGGTGGGGAACAGTGAGACAAGTCAACTGACTATTTTGAATGTCTGTGAAGTGGTGCTATGCAGTGTTCAAACTTCAAATGTTCTACTAGTGACTTTCCACCATATTGTATTTCTGAAGTACTGTAATAATCTAGTGTGTGTTTTATGAAATTTGCTATTTTAAAGGTAACCAAAATATTTTCCCTCCATTTTAAATTATTTATTTATTATTTATTTACATGTATTGTCAATATAACAATTATAACTATTCCACCTCTAAGTTACTAGTTTTTGCTTTCAGAACCATGGTTTCTTTCCCTAAATATATTTACAGGTTATGTTATCTTCTTGATAAAAGAGAACAAAGCACTATGGGTAACCGTGAGACAAGTCATGCTTGGGAATAATGAGACAGCACAACTACTGTATCACCGTTCTCCAATGATAAAAGTAACAATAAATACCAGTAATTCTAATATTAATTTATCCAATTTCTTTCATTACAGATTGGCATTTTAAAGAAAAATGCCTCGTAATCCTTAAAGAAAGACTGAAATTGGCAGTTTCTCTTAGGAAGTAACGATAAGAGGCTGTACAGTTATTTTTATCTGCGAAATGTGGCAGCAGAAAAGAAATTAAGTTTTCAAACTCAAAGTCGATATGTGACGAAACAGAAGGTTTCTCCAGATCAATCTGTTAGAATGATACCAAATTATTCTGTGAATAAACTTTTTACAGATGAGCAAGAGGAAATTCTAGCATCATATAACTATATATGTAACTATATATAGTTACTTGCTCCAAAATGTTCTATGGGCTATCTATAGCTGTTTGTTGTAAGATTGCTCATGAATTGGCAGCTAAAAGTAATATAAATATCCAAAAACCTGGGATGATAATAAGGCAGCTATTGAATGGTTTTATGGGTTTGTGCGCCGGCATTCCAGAATATCTCTTAGGACACCTGAGGGCTGCAGCTTAGCCCGAGCGACAGCTTTTAATAAGCACACCACCAAAAAAAAAAATTAAACAATTTAAGAGATGTTTATTCTCGTTCTGACTTTTTTTTTCAGACGGAACAAGAGTATTCAATTTAAATAAAACCAGCACTTCAACTGTTCAAAGGCCTCAAAAGGTCATTGTTGGAAAGGGTCTTAAACAAGTAAATATTGCAACACATGAGAAAAGAGTTACTACATGCTCCTTTATAAATACATCAGGTAATGCTTTACCTCAAGTAATTATATTTCCCAAAGTGCATTTCGTAAGGCGATGACACTAAAAAATATAACAGATGAATTTAAGAAGTCGGGAATATATCCATTTGATTACCAAATTTTCACATATACCGATTTCATTTCGAGTTCAGTTACTTATAAACCACCTCCTGACAGTACAGTTCAAAATTCTGAAAATAATATCTAAGAAAATAACTATCCCAATGTAAACTGAACCATCACTGAACCCGTTCCAACGACATCCTCTATTAGACTTCAGCAAACTACATCACCATCCGGTTTTGCTGTTTCTCCAGAAGAAGTAAGAGGATTTCCAAAATACACTCTTAGTAGTATTAAAAAGAACCAAGAAAGAAAGAAAAAGAGGAAACGTATTATAGCTATGGATATATCAATAAAGGAAGAGATCAGAAAAGACAAGGAAAAAAGTAACATAAAGGAAAAAAAACAGAATAAATTAAAGAAGAGTTTGTTTAGTGAAGATGACATTGAACCTGAGTACGATGACTCATCTTATAGCCTAGACTATTTTGAAGAGTTATTCAAAGACCCAGTAGAAGGTGATCACATCCTAGTAGAATTTCAATCAAAAGAAAATCAGAAGATGTATTACATAAGAAAGGTAATTCAAAATAAAGACAAAAATGGTGACTTAGGTGTAAGCTACTTGCGTGGAAGCTTGAAGATAGATAAGCAATTTTGTTTACAGACTGTACCAGATTTAGTATCAGCGTAGTTAAAAGATATTCGCCATATTTTACCACCGCCCAAAGTTTTTGGTACAACAAATCGTTAGCATTCATAATATTCATTTAGAATTAATATTCTATGATTATTCTAGGCTAAATTTAAAACTAATTACACTTTGAACATTTCTTTAAATACCTAAGTTATTGAATTTTAAAGATTATTTTTACTCTCATATTAATTAACAATTAGGATAATTTACCTTAAAATTAGTATTCTTAACTTGTTTTTAGGTTCATGAAAACTTAATTTTACCTTGAAATTTTAACTTTCAATCAGTCTTATAACTTTATATATTAAAGATGTACCTTTGTTTAAAAAAAATAACTTATTTATTAAAACATGGAAACCTATTTATTTTGCATGAAACAATTCTAAAATTTAATCACTGTCTCACTGTTACCCACTGTTAGTCTCCGTGTACCCCCAATGTTGGGGAACACTCAGACAAATACATATTCACTCAATTTTTAAGGTTTTTAAAAATCCCTAAAAAAAGTATGTCTGATTTTTATATTGATTATGACAGTAAATATGATGCTTGTGACGTTCCATTTGGTCAGAAATCAAAAATATATCTTTTTTTTTTCTTTTAATTAACGAAAATAAAAAAAAGTATCTCACTGTTACCCACCTTCCCTTAACCTGGACAGGTAGAGAGACATGCTAAAATAAATATTGTTCCATTGCCGCTAAAATAGTCGATATTAGAAACAAAGGTATCAGTGGTGGCTCATGAGTAGACTAGATATAAAAGTGTAACATCTCACTTGCTTCGAAGTCAAAGATTGTTCATCATGAAATCCAGACACACACATATACCAGTAAATATATATATTTACTGGTATATGTGTGTGTCTGGATTTCATGATGANTTGACTGTTCTATAAAAACATGGCCAAAGCATTTAATCTGTCTTTACTCATGATGTTCCTTAGGTAAGATTTGATTAATTTCAGAGTTGAAAAACACTGCTCACTTTCTGAAGTAGTCATAGGAATAATTACAAGAATTTTTAATGCTTTTATGATTTTTTTAAATGTATCATCTAATCTAAAATAAGTTTTAAAATCTAATGTTTTCAAGCAGCCAGTTATATTTTCTTTTGTTATTTCCGACCTCGAGTATAAAACTTCAAGCTCTGTCAAAAAATATTATTTATCAATCATTTTAAATGCAATACAAAACTGGAAGCCCATTTCTTTTACATTTATTGAAGCGTTAGAGCTGAAATACCTTTACTCCACATAAATGGTTTTTGAACACAAAGTGATCTTTTAATTGAAACTGTATCACAAACTTCCTTTCTCGATATATTTAAATTCTCATTATTCGGTTGTCGCCGTTTTCTAGGTCCTTTGCGAGCATCTCAATTCTTTCCTCTTGTCCATCGAACACGGGGGGGTAACTATTTCTAATTTCGACTATCAACTTTTCAAAGTTGTCTATAGCAGCATGAATTCCCACCGGATCAGTTTGCAGAACTTGTAACTGATTAAACAATATATCAATGTGAGGCATTATGTTTGAGTCAAAAGTTAGCCAACATAAGAAAGTGCTATTTTCAAGCCAGTTAACAAAACCAGCAGCCAGTGCTACTGTTCCTGAGTTATATATATTTTCAGAATGCCTGCCAGTATATTTTTGAAACATTCCAGAATATCGTCTTTGTAAGAGAAGACCATTTGAGCTATCCTGGATTGAAAAGTCCATCTATTTTGTGAGGGTCGAGTTATTTTGTTTTATCACTTACATGCTCTAAAGCCACTCTTCTGTTAATAAAATGGGAGCAAAAGGCGGTAATCCCATTTAAATTGCAAAAAAAACCCAACTCAAACCTTTAATATCAGAAGCAGCTTGTTCTAGCAATTTATTTAACTGATGAGCATAACAATAAATATAATGATCATTTTTATATTTTACTTTGATTCTAACCCTCACATCCGCGCATAACTGCAGCTCTATTGTATGTCTGCGTGATCAGTTTATCTGAATCATTTTCTAAAATAGGATCAAGCTACTGCAAAATACATTGTGACAAACCGTCTGCGTCTTGCTTTTCTGGGTTCGAAAAGCCCCAAAATTGTTAGGGAATGTAACCATTTAAGTCATATCATAAAACTAAGACTGTTGAGTCTGTGCAGATACGTCAGTTGTATCGTCAGCCATGAGGGGTAAAAATGAGGATTTCTTAATCTCTTTTACAATATGTTCTTGGCACACATCAAACCTGTACCGCAAAAGCTCATTTTGTACCATCTTGGAGGTCCCTTTAAAAACATGGGCCTCCTCCACATGACTATTAAAAGCAGCATCGATTTTTCTGGTATAATTTACCAATTCCAAAAATACACCTTTATTGCTATAGCCTTCTGAGACAGCCACAGCGATTGTTAACATATGCGCTCTTTATGTCACATGTTGACGCTATTATGGTTTTGCTAATTTCCTCAATAAAATGGGAAAAAAATATGAGAAAATTAATATGAATTTCAAAATATGTTTTGTTTCTTCTTTTGCTTTATATTGCATGGAGGGTGGTGCCCCAGAGCCCTCCTTCATAAGCCCCCGCTGCTCATTTTTATGAAAAAATGGAGGTTTCCATCTTGTTTATAATGATAAACAACATCTAGATATAAAATTTAATCAAAATCGTTGGAACGAATTCTGAGAAAATATAATTTTTTCTCTTTTCACCCTTCAATAAACTACCCTTAAATTTAGAATTGGATATTTAATTCAAAAAACTCCAAAGGGACCTTATGAAAACCCTAGATATTGAGTTTTAGCTCCGACTCTAGAGCCCGAGATACAGACGAATGGCATTGCAAAAAACACTTTTTTTGATTTCAGGGGGTCATGAAACATCTACTTTTATCAAAATCTCAAGCTCTATTTTTTTGATGATCACAATATTTATGTTCCGAGGTGTCGAGAGAAAGTAAAAATATGGACATATAGTTCTTTTGCCCCTCCCCCACCAAAGCCATCAAGTAAAAAATGTTTTGTCATCCCAGTTAGCCCTCTCCTCTCTCTGTATGACCCTTGAAAGTAGGATGCGGTTTCAGGAGTCCACACTAGCTCATACATTGTTTAGAATAGGGTTGCCAACCCTCCAATATTTTTTTTTGGAAACATCCCACCTCTTCAAACAAAAAAATATTTAGGACACAACCTTAAATTAATATTTATTTTCTCTCATTAATTTTTAGCATAAACCCTCCTCCGCCATCCGTTTTTGCACAGGGGCTAGCTTTGGCAGCATTGGCGTTGATAGATAACCATGTAGCCGTAGTTGACGAGTTTTAAAAGTCTAATGTTTCAAAAGGTAAAATAAATTTTTAATGCATAAAATACCCACTTGCCTACACAATAAATTAACTTCTCAAAGGATTCAATGTTATTTTTAAATAAATAGCTACTTTGCTGGATTAAAAAAATCATATAAATTTTACCTTTTTATTATTATTATTATTATTGTTACTACCCGTTCGGGCTATACGCTTTAAGTACTAATTACGCTAATTGATTGAGACTTGGGAAGGTTGAATTAGAGGAAGTGAACCCACATTTGTGTGGAGGGAGATTGGAAAACCATTTAGGAAAAACCACCCCCAGTTTACCTGACCTAGATTCGAACCTCGATCTCCCCGTCCTCGGCGGTCGAACTCAACACGACTAGCGCGTTAGCCAACTACGCCACCGAGGCGGGTAAATTTTACCTCTATTTTCATTTTCATCATTTATTTGAGGTATTTAACATGCACTTTGTGAATCAACTGATTACATCAACATAAATGTGAAAGCAAAAGCCTACATTTCACTGAATCGAACCCGGGAAACTTAACTTAGTAGGAAGACACACTACGGACTGAGCCAAGGTGTTGGACTAATCTGTTTAAAAGGTGGATAGTAAAAATAAATAGAAAATGTATTCTAAAGCATTTCAGGCTTTATTCTAGACTGTTAGGTTACACAGTATACTTTAAACAGTTGGTTTAATTATCTTAATTAGATATACTGATTGCTTCCTTAGAAAGTTAGGCACACAATATTAATACATATAAAATAAAAGCACAGGTTTCAATCATTTACTCATCAATTTGGTGTAAACATTCAAACAAATGTTTTTATTTCACTTCCATTTTATTTTTAATATCGTTGAGTAATACAACATAATACCCATCAAAAGGCAAACGAGAGGTTTATTTATGACTTTCATTTATACAAAATATAATTTGAGGAGAGAGGAAAAATCACAATAGTATTTTAGGAAACGTTTATAATATATTGGCAAGGTCTTACCTATCGTTGAAGTGTGCACTTAAATAAAGAAAAAAAATAATAGTTATTTGAACAGTGAATGAGCAGTTTGTGTTTGAATTACAAAAAAAAAGAAACATAATTTTAAATTATCAAGTACATTAATTAGTTAGGGTTTGTACGCTTGGTATTGCAACATTCCTTGGGGAAAAAAAAGGTTGAGTAGAAACTCTCATAGGAAAGAAATATGGAATTTTATTTTCATAAAGCCTTTTTTGAACATTTGTTTTTCATACATTCTCTCTACTTATTAATATATTACGCAAAATTATTAGGATTTTAAGGTGGGGCTGTAAGGGACGCGAGAAAAGATCAATGTTTTTGTAGTTTTTATAACTAAACTTTTTTTTTTGGCCAAAATAAATAAAATATTGCTCTGTTTAGTTTAATTTTCTTCACACGATAATCATCAATAGTTGTTGAATATCGGTCATGAGCAAAGCGGTATTAGATGATATACTTTTCAAATGCATAGAAAAAGTTGTCATTAAATTCCAGAAAATTCTTTACAAATATTCAACAACCGTTGATATAATCATGCGAAGAAAATTAAACGTCGCTACTTGAGCGATATTTTATTTATTTTGGACAAAAAAAAAAATGTTTCGCTATTAAAACTGAAAAATTACTGACCTTTACTCGCATCTCCTTCCGTACAACCTTAAACGAGACTAGAGGTTGTCTTTATGATATGGAAACGTGTACATTCTTGCGTAATGGCAAGTCAGTAGTGCACTCTTTAAAGGCAGTATTTGGATCATTAAATATATGCCCCCATTGTTCACCAAACAGTATGAATCAGATAATAAAACTAATAGTATACATTGTGTTATGCTTTCTCTATTTCGAAAATCATCATAAAAATATCCAACAATTTATCGACTATTCAAACTTCCAGTCACACAAAATTCTCTGTTTTTGCCAAGTGCGTATCAACTCTGATTAATATCTTTCCAAAGTACCAAGATTACAAAAAAAATACAATTGTTAAATGATTAAAAATTGAAATTTTTGTTCATTCCATGTGACTCACCTTATCAGTGTTGCCAACTCTATAGTCTCTTAGCGATAGTACATGGACCTGAAATGGATTGCATTTTTATCGGTAGGATACTACTTTCTGACATTTTAATGATAAACCCATCAATTTTCATTAAAAAAAAAATTGATGTAAAATCTGTTAATTTATAGCAGGGTCACAGGATATTAATTTTAGAAAATATCCTAAAATTGGATTGTAGAGGCGGTGAAATTATATCAAAAATAGTATACAAATCATACAGTTGGCAACACTGCCTTAGGGGACGGCCATATTGGGCGAGCGAGCGCACGTGCGAGTGACTAATATATGAAATAGAACACATCGGCTGTAATGAGGGGTAGCCAGAATGGAGCGAGCACACACGCTTGACCTGGTACAATCTGATCTACAAGCGCTAGGCAATATTATCGTATGTTGGTTCATCGAGTGCTAGGAAGACTTCTCAATTTGACAGGATATTTGACTTTTTTATAATTATTGATAGGTTTAGCACACTTGCTACTAACGGCCTGTATTAATTGGTAAGATCATAAACCATACCTATATATATGTAAAACTGATATGTTAAAATACTTAAATATTATAATCAAAGTAGGCCATTACAAATAAGAATCACCATTAGCATGGAGATAGGATGGGAAAACCACAACAATAAATAACTTGTCAAAAACCACCTTCAGTTCACTGAGCCAAGATTCAAAACTTTGCCTCCTGGTCAATAACTATCAAGAGCTAGCTGCTAATCACACGCTCACCAGTTTGGCCACCCAGTCGCTCGTGCGCTTGTCAGTCTGGCCGAACCCTTAGAGTGAAGTTATATTTTTCAACTATAAATTAACACAAACCCTAATCAAATGATCTTGGAAAAATAATTATTTAAGAATTTTTACTAACTAATTTATTAATCTAATCCGTAGACAGACTAAATGTAAAAAATAAAAAATTAACAGTGTTTTTTTTGGTGACTCATATTACAATGAAAGGGACTTATTAATTGAGTGAAATAATTTTGTCAAACCTTTGGTCTCTTATGTGAGTTATGACAGATCTATTTTTATATAAAATACAGAAATTATTTTGAACTCATAAATTCAAAATAAATTCACTTGAATCAATTGATTAATGTTTTATTAATTTTATATTTGTGACCCATGCTACATTTATTTGATTATTAAGTAAAAACAAAATTTCTTGGCAAATAATCTATAAATAAAATTTCATATTTCAATTCGTAAAACACTAAATAAAAAGTAAGCATTAATAGAATTCTCGGAAAAAACTAAAAAAGTAAATAAAAAATAAGCACGAGTGGATCAAACTTAAAGTGACCACAAGAGTGGCAGTAATTTCACCGTCACCAATGACTTGTTTGAATATTTGTAATGTACACCTATATAAATAGAATAGAAGATAGCGCCAGATGGAGAAATACGTCTGATTGGATGAGCTTGTAACATCACTTGATACACAAGCCAGTGTGTTAATATACAGAGCTATGTGGAAGACAAAACTAAATTGTAAAAAGCGGGTCTAATTTTGTAACTTTAAACAATAAATAAATTTTTAAATCCATACCAATGTCCATTTAAAGTCATTACTCCATTTTTTTTAATGTAGGTTTGGCTGTATTTGTGTTAAAATATAACTGCTCTGTACAGGGTGACATAAACAATGACGTAATTAAATTCCTCCTGGTGATGCCACCCTTCTATTCTTTTTACAATGTGTGTAACAATAAGCTATGACTCTTTACCAACTTGAAAATGAAAAAGAGTAACACAGTTATCACCCAACACTGCTGCCACTGGACAGGATGATAATTTACTGCCCCCAAGATTCCTTAACTGAGGCTTTGTTCTATCAAAAACGAATCATCAAAGTGTGTTTGTTATATTCAGAAGTTCTTTAGTTTACGCCTGTGTCCTGTTATTCTTAACTATCTTTCGATAAAAGTTGTTTAAGCGCTAATGTGCTATTTTTCAATAGTTCTCGCCATAGTATATTTATAAATAAAAACAATATAAAAAGCAACGAACTGTTAAATTCAAAGAAAATACACAAAAGAGTATTTAACAAGAAAAATTAATATATAATCTTGGTACCATTTTATTACTATCAAAGCCCGGGTTGACATATTTCAACACCACTTTATAAATAGTTTTATACTGTACAAATGTGCATTACCAGCTTTTAAAATATGTCTAAAATTGTTTAATTTCTTTTATTAAATTAATTGTGAGAGGGAAATTAATTTGTTGAAGCTGAGGGAAAAATTATATTTTCATAGTTTTAAACTTGTTAATTTTTTGTTCATAATTTTCCTCAACATAAAATTGTTAGTTTTTACTTAGTAACGTAGCCAAAGCATTATTTGTTCCTCTTGGTTAAGGCAAAGGCTTAAGACATTGCTATCATCAATATAATGTGCACAAGTAGTTATATAATCAATTGGTTAACTTTAAAATAAGTTTGCAAAGCGATTGAGAACTAAAATATATTTCCAAGATCATACAGCTTACAAAGTTTATTATTAGTTGCACTATTTTTTTTCTAACCACAAATTAATTTTTTGGTCCTATTCATAATTATGGTGTTTCTTCATTGGACTAAATACATGTTTTTATTTTTTTAGACATTAATTTAGTAAATGTCATTTACTAATACATTACAATAATTATTTCAAGGTCTCACATGAGCGGTTAACACTTTCTAAATGATCAATTCAAAATAAATGATGTATAAAAGATATGTTATTCATTATTCAAAAACACATATTTTAATCGAAGAGAAAATATGTACATTTTATCATATATTATAAGGATAAATTAGGTTTTCTAAAATGTGATAATAAATATAAATTTGTGAAATGGTGAATATCCATCAGCTTTGAAAAAACAATGTTGAGCTTCATTAACTAAAAATCTCTGCTAACGGTATTGACAACTTAACATAAGTAATTTTAAAATTATTGTAATTCTGTAAGATTATGTACAATATCTTTATCCTTTATTTATAACACCATGTTGTAGCTTATAAGATAGGGCCATAGTGTAATCAGTCAAAGTAGGACTGCTGCTACCTTTCAATGTATATCAAAAATGTCTAAAATATGATTTACTAATTTTTTAGAACTCTATAAAACACATATTTGCAATAACACATTTGTAAATAATAAATGGTGTTTACTATTAGAAAGTATTTAAAAAAATAATTTAAACTTATATTTGTCTTAATCAATATTTAATATTTTTTTACTCAAAAGGAGAGTGAAGTAGACAATAACAATAATAATAATAGTTTGTCACTAAATCGATGTACATGGTAAATGTTCTGTAGATGGTTATAAAGTTGGGTGCATTTAAAAAATAAGTTGTCTTATTTTATTTTGAAGAGGAGCTTCTCATCTGTGTTAAAGAACATTCCACACCCCATTTATATCAAATAGTTTTAATTATCTATAAGGAGCTTAAAAGAAATTACAAAATTAAAAGTTTACTTGAAGATCTGATAAATAAATTGGTTGGTATTCTTTTATTCATATATTATTATTATTAGCACCGCGTTTTACTGCCCGTTCGGGTTATACACACTTACGCTAATGTGTAATGGTAGGGTGATTGTGAGATGAAATGGAGGGCCTACAGTTTAACGTTTAACGTGGAATCCGAACCACGGTGGAGGCCTGGCATTCCTCACATTCACAAGATGTATTGTCAGAGGTGAAGGAAAGGTTTGTTAATCAGATAAATCTATGCCGGGACCGAGGATTGAAACCCAGACCCCAGCACACAAGTCCGACACCTTACCCCTAGAACACCAGGTCACCTTTTTATTCATATAATATAAGGATGTTTCCTTAGTGAGATGTATGCTATATTTAAAAAATCCAGTCATTTATCCACACCAGTGTGTAAGCAAACAAAGCGTCTGTCGAGATTCAAAATTTGGCCTGAAATACCAAGGAGAATTTTCCTAAATAGTTTCTCACTCTACCGTCAAGCAAATGTGGATATACTTTCTCTTAAGATTCTACCTTTCTCATTCCTACCCTGATTAGTGTAAATATGAAGAGTCTGGATTAGTAGCAAGCAGTGCCGGATTTACATGTGTGAGACCCCCCCATAAATCCGTGTTTTTTTAGCATCACCGCGTCTTACTACCGGTTCAGATTATACGGCTATGTACTAGTTATGCTAATAAAGGGATGAGGGGGGTTGAATTTAGAGGAAGTGTAACATCATTTGTGTGGAGGGATAATGGGGGAAAACCACCCTCAGTACACCTGCCCGACATTTGAACCCCTATCTCTATGTCATTTGCAGTTAAGTCTATCGCAAGAGTGTGGCCTTAGATCATGCAACCACCGAAGCGGGTTATAAACTCATGTGGATTACATTATAACGTGTCCGAATAAGAGTAAAAGTTAAAACATCTGTTTGATTTTACATAAATATAGTTAGCGTGAAAACTTGTAAATTATCAACAAGGACTTTCATGGTAAATCTTTCAAGGGTCAGCAGAATTTTTAATTTAAACTAAACACCCCTCAATTTGTTTTACTTAAATTTTTCATGGAGGAGGAACACTATTGTAGTCACAAAATATGAAGGTGTATACAATAGAAAATTGAGTTAATGTTTTCTTTCTTGTAGATAGTTCCATGTCTATGGGGGCCCCAGAGAGCAATCACCCTTCCCTTCCCCTCCCCCCTCCAACCCTTAAATCTCGTATGAGCGCAAAAAAAAAAATTCTTGGCGTGTTTTTCACTATTTAAAAGCTTCTTTTTTTTTTACAGGCTATTCAAGATATTTGTTTACACTTTCAGTTAAAAGCACAATTCAAACTTTTTTTTAAAAATTGTCAAGCACTAACTTTGAGAAGGTGAGCGAGCCCCTTTAGGAGAGTGAATAATTAGGTTATTTTGGCCACAATTATTGCCCTGAAAAATTAGTTTGTTACATAAATACTTAAATAGATGTATAAAATGTTATATTTCAAGTTAAATACCTATCCATGCACACACATCAGTCTCCAATCTGGCAATACCTAAACAATTATTTTTTTATTACAAAATGATAGAAGACATCAAATAAATATGTTTGAATTATTTTAAATTTAAATCACAAATGGCATAAATTAAAAAGTTACAATATTTCAAATAAACCGTACAATGCACTTGCACATGCTGTCTACTATGCATGTCACACATTACCATAGAAATGCATAATAAATTTCTGGGTGTTGTGTCTGTTCTAGATTTAAGTTTAATTTATAAGTTGTGCGCTGGTATAATCAGTCAGTTAATAAAGTGCACTTTAAGACTTTATTAATAATAGTCATAATGTGAGTGAAATTCTTCAAAACTGAAACTTCACTTTAAAAAAAATCTAACCTTTGATGAGGCCTTTTATGAAAAAATATTGACAGTTAAAAAATTTCCATCAATATTAAAATACTTTTTAGCACCGCGTCTTACCACCCATTTGGGTTATACGCTTATGTACTTATTATGTTAATAGGTTAAGGATGAGGAAGGTTGAATTTAGACGAAAAGTACCCTAATTTGCTTAGTGAGAAATAATTTAGGGAAAACCACCCTCAGCACATCAGACCAGGATCGAACCCCAATCTCCCTGCCATTGGTATTCTAGTCTATTGCAAGAGTAGCACCTTAGACCATGCGGCCACTTAAGTGGGTTACATTCATTTTGTTGACACCTATTGACATTAAGAACGGTAGGGGTTCGAATACCGGTCAGGTGCACCGAGGGTGAGTTTTCCTAAATGGTTTTTCATTCTCTCTCCACACAATTCCTACCTTCATTATCCATGACCCATTAATGTAGATATATAAAGATAGTCTGGACTAGTAAAATGAAAGTACCAAAAATATTTTAATCTTTATCTTTCTATGCTATTATTACACAAACAAATTTTATTAATGTTCACACGTCAAAAATATATAGCAATAAATTCACACTTTGGAGTAACTTAATATTAGAGTCAGGACCCATGAATCCTGTGGCATGAGAGATATTCGAAATTCGTAGAAATCTCAAAAATGTGTTCAAATACAATAATTATGCACCTTGACTTCAAATACCAATTTTAAGCGATTGGTAAAAGGAAATATTCATACTTGAGTAGTTGGGAGACTAACAAAATTGCACAGACATAAGTGTGTTATTAATTTATTTTAAAAAAAAGTGTTCTTTTATTGTTTATGGTGTCATATACATGAAAAACAAAATAAAGTTCATCTGTGGCACCAAACCATAACTTTTTTTTAAGTCAAATTTAAATATTTTCCTTTTAATTAAAATTGAACATTTTAAAAAAATTTGAGGATTCAAATTTGGAGAACGGTTTGAAAGAAAATTTAAGATTCCGATTCAACTCATCTTTACTTAACATAGAGTAAAATTAAAATATATTTAACGATAAATAAGTAATAAGAAAGGGACCTTTGAATCCTTTAAGGATATTCAAAACCCAAGAAAATAGTGGATCTGAGACTCAAATCGTTAAACAAAATTGATTTTCAATTGAAATTTGTTTTTAAACTCTAATAATGGTTAATTAGTGGTTCAGCTCCAACATAATTATGGGATTAACTTTACAATCAGACCCTGATTTAACACTTAACTGACTGTATTACTGTCATTTTTATCCCTGCGTCTTACGTGTTCATGTTTTACGCATATATAATTACTCTAATCAGGTGGATACAAGGAAAGAAGTATTTTAGAGGTAATCTACAAGCATTTGAATGAAAGGAGCACGGAGAACCATTTAGGAAAAACAACCCCCGGCAGACCCGACCAGGATTCAAACCCTGATATCCCAGTCTTCAGCAAGCCGATATAACATGAGAGTGACGCCTTAGAGACCATTGGGCTACTGAAGCGGGTAATTTTATAATTTGTGGATTATAATTTATAAGAAAAAATTTTCACATAATATAGTTATTTACATTAGTATTTTTATTTCTTCTGGGGGTTTGTAATTTTTTCCAAGATTTGGATTCAAATTCAACATTCGTAAGTTAAAAGAGGATTAGGATTGAAAACATAGGGGATATGACTCAACATTCATAAGTTAAATGAGGATTAGGATTGATAAAATAGGGGATTCAACCTAACTCTTAAAATTTACCACTTAATGAGAACATGATCAAAATTTTAAATAAAATTATATATTTGCCAGGGAATGTTAACTTCTTATGTTTATGTTTTCTAAGATTCAAATCTTTACAATGTTGCCACGTGTCAAAGGTATTGGGTGCCTCATGAATAAAATTGATTGCTATCCACAATTCCTCAATCTAAGTTTTAATTCTCCATGGCGCGTAAGCCACAATTGAGCTATACAGACCGAACGGTCGCCGCCATCAGCGATGATAGTGCCAACATTTGCAGATAGAGGGTGTCATGTGGTCAGCACAATGAACCCTCGGGCTGTTAATCTCAGTTTTCCAGATCAAATCTGATGCTTATTTATTCCATTAACTTCTTATTTGTCCTCATGAGAATGAGTTTGACCTGGTTTCAGAAGCGTTGCTTCACATAAAGCTCATGGACGCGCCAGGGATCGAACCCAAAACCCCTGGATCTGTAGCCATGAGCTATGACCTCTAAAACACTACCAGAACTCATTAGGAAGTAGTGTAAAACGATTAGTCTAACTTCGTAATTGAGTAAACTATAATCCACAAAAAAAATTGTTCAAATCATTTGTATTTTAGCATACACAAATAAACTAGATTATCTATTAAAGTTACACCATTTGCATAAAATGAACACGAAATGTATAAGAATTCTTCAAATAAAATACAAAAAGTACAATCGTTTAATTTTACTATTAAATGTTATAAAACCAAATTGGGAATAAATATTCTGGTAAAATAGAAAGGTTTGAACAAAGGTCAAAATAGAAACACTCAAAATATTTTTTTAAACTCCCTAAACCCAATTGAAATTGCCGGAACAAATATATTTATTTATAAAGACTAGCTTTCAAAATAAACACATTATTTATACCCAAAGTACTACATTTTTTGTTTTCATTTCCGTTTCAATATAATATGAGAAACTTGAGTCTGTTAAATTTCAATATAATTTTTAGGGATGTCAAAATTTTCAACAATGCTTTTTTGATTGAAAAAATTGCACCCATTTACACACAATTAAAACATACAGATACTATGGATATTATTTTGAAAATACTCTGGCCTTGAGTAAACAAGATAAAAACGGTCAGTTTCGCTTAAACAGAAAAATGTATATTCTAAAACCAAAACACCGGTTTTCTTGATTTAGTGACCCAGATTAGAAAATCATTTAAATCTATCGATAATTAAGGTTTTAAGTGTAACTGTGTGACTACCATATTTTGTAGTAAATGAGAAGGAGATTCCTTATTATCATTTTTAAATTATGAGTAAAACAAAGAACATGTGTTACATTACACTTTTTTCGGGTGGGTGGGGGTTAAAAGGGATTATCAAATTTGTGATATTTGAGAAATTAAAAAAAAAACTTAAAAATTATATTTTGAATATAAGAGTTTTGACTTTTAAATCACAATCGTAATGCGATTCTCTTTAAAAACAAACCTTTTTTAAAAAACATTAACTTGTTACATGTATTTGGAATAAGTTACAAGAAAGGTGGATAGAAACATATGAAAGGGGACAAACACAATATTGATGTTATAATGAAAGAAAGAAAACAGTTCACACTTTACATTACTGCCATTGGACAAAGAAGTAATGGTTGCCTCTTTTAAGAAAATCGATCGTTACCGTCCAATCCCCCGACTTGTTTTTCATTCCATCAGAACGCGTCAGGATGGAGTGTGAAACGCGCAACACAACTTCTTAAAAGAGGAGACCACTTTTCCTCTACCTTCTTCCAAATACGTAAAACCTTATGCGTGTGATAGAATAAATTATATATCCGTGTGTAACCCCAAAAAAATATTATAGTTCCCTTTAGCTATAAAATAAAAGAACAAAAATAGGTGTAAAACTATTTAATATACTCAAAAAGAAAAGTAGATTTTAATTTTTTAAATTCAATGTTTTTAAAAGATTTAATTGAGGATATGTCATGCCAATTGTCTGTTCTTAAGAGGAATGACGGGTAAGGGGGGAGTGGATTTGAAAGCCACTAACTCACATTATTAACAATTCGTTAGAGGTGATATTAGTAACAAATAAAATATCAATTTAAGATAAACAAAAATACCTAAAAATATGGTTTTGTAACACTTTATTATAACTTACATAATAATGTGTTAGTATGAAATAATAAGCAAAGTTTAAAACAATTTATTTTTAATATTGCTAATTGTGAAATTTTAGGGTGAAAATAACTGTAATACAGGGAGGATGAGGAAAAGGAAGAGTTTTACAGATTTAAATGTTCATAACACAAATAATTTAAATCAACATGAAAAAAAATATCAAAAAGATTACACCAAAAAATAAATTGCAGCACAATTAAAATATAAAGTTTTTTTTAGTATTTAACAATGGCAATTTTAATGTGCTTTAAAATAATCAAAAACAATAATTGTTCAGATAAGCTTATACATAATTATTAAAATGCAAGCCTGCCATTTTATCTTATCAACAATTTCTATAAATCATGTCTATAAAAATTAATGTTTTAAAATTACAGGAATAGCTTTAAATAAAGTCTCACTCTTTCTATAAATGTGTTAAGAATTCACAAATAATATAGTATGTTTAAAAAGTGGTTTTATTAAATACAAATTTAGTGACTATTAAAAATTAATTTTCTCAGTATGTGCTGACATAAGTTTACTTTAGTGAAGTAGATACTTTGCAAAATAGTGTCAATTTCTACTCAGTAACTTTAGTCCCTATTAAAATATTTTATATGACTATAAATGCAACAACAAAAAAAGCCATAGGTGGAAATGGAAATAGAACTAAATACAACAAATCGAACATTTTTTAAAAACTGTTTTTATTAAGGTTCGTTCAAATCCTTAGGGATATTTAAGGAATTAGATATTCATAATTAAAATTAAAATCCGATTTAAAAAAAACTATTGTGATGCTTACTAACGGTTTAGTCAAGTAATTCTCAAAGTTTTGTAGAATGTACAGCTTGGTTAAGACTAAAGGTCTAATGTAACCCCACGATAAAATTCCGTAAATGACAGGTCAAATGATGTCAGGTAATCAAAGGTAGAAATTTCCCCCCCCCCACGTTTGGTTCACATGTCTTTTTGTCTACTTTCCCTTGAGAGAAGCTCGTGTAACCTCGGGACAACGCTTACCACGGTTTAATAACCACTGGTTTAGTCCAACACCGTAGATCAAACCATTCAATGAGAACAAAATCTGGATTGAAGGGAAAAAAATCATACTTAAGTGGAAAAGTTTGCCTCTTACCCTTATTGTTTCTTTTAAAATTAAGATTTGAGATTCATAGACAAAACGAAGGTTTGAATTCAAGAAAAAATGGATTAGAGCCATTTACAGTTTCTATAAGTGAAATAGGTCAATAGAGGTAGGGACCGCAGTCGGTGAAATCTAAATCACTCGTTCTGAAACCATTTTCACACCGCACATAAGACTAGCCTTTCTACAAGTGATGGGACCTTGAATCCTTAAGGACATTCGAGAAAATTTTAGATTCAAGACTAGAATCCTTTTAAAAATATGTATAAGTGAAATTTATTTTAGAGCTCTAATACTGCTTATTGGGTGTTAAATTACTGGCCTGATTGTTAGTTTGTTTTCAACACTTAACTAAATGTATGTTTGTTATAATGTATTAATTATAATTAATGTTTACATTTAGTTATTCTTTTTATTTTCTCCTATTCCATCATTTTTTTTTTATTTCCTCTTATGTTCATAATTTTTTGCAAGATCGGATTCATAAAATAGGGGATTAGACTTTTTTTTTAATTATCGGAATTCAAAACAAAACTAAGGTGTATAGATGTCTGTACATATCAATGCGAGCTTGATTTTGCTAAAGGAATTATTTTTACAGCATCGTACCGCCAGCGCAATCCGTCTTACTGTCTGTCCAAACAATCCGTATTTAAATACTCTTGTAACCGGCCTCATGGTATAGTGGCCAAAGCTTCTGGCTGACCTAAAGGTCCTGGATTAGATTCCCTGCTGGTACCGGGGAATTTTTCTCAAAAGAGGCATAATTCCTACTGTCACCTGGTTTTGGTTAGCCAGGCTTAAGTTAGGTTAAGATCTTCATTGGCTTCACACCCTCATATTTACAATCATGTTTCCATCGTTTCATCGACACATGGAAAAGGCCTTCACGGAAAGGATGTACGGTTAGTACATTTGGGCATCCCCAAGGAAACGATAAATTAGTACCGGCAAAACCTCACGCAAACTGGACTACATATTGATGTGGCACAGACACAACATTATTATTATTACTCTTGTAGGGTAAAAATTAAGAGGAAATGTATCTACATTTGTGTACAAAGTGCAGGAAACCTCTTTTAGAAGATCTGACAAGAGTTGAGCTAGGACTTTTAGTTTTATGTACCACCGATATTGGTGCATCAACTGTTTCCGGCTTGTAACTGTCAGTTTAACAAAATGCCTCCATCTTCCTCTATCCCTTCACCATTCTTCTCTAACTTGCATACTTCCTGTTTCCTGTTCCCCCCATTTTTCTTGTCCTCTCTTACAGTCTTTTTCTTACATACTTCATCTTCATCATTATTTTTGGCATCCTCTTTGTTTTTCATCCTCATTACAAGACCATACCATCTCAAGTCTTGCTTATTTCACGACCGATACGGGTTAAAAGTAGTAATCATATAATTTTGCACAAATTTACTCATATTGCCCTCTTCATAGTAGTAAGCTAATCTAGTTGTCAATTTATGAAAACTTGTCTTGCTTCTTAAAATCCATTAAAACTAAATTTCAAACCTTATTGTAGCAACAAAGTGAAGCTATATATTTTAAATTATATTGATAACATAGAAAAAATGGCTGTATCAAATTATACTTTGTAAAGAGGTTAAAAGGGCAAAGCCTACACACTTAGCAGAAAACCGTAGGCCTCAAAATTCACAATAAAACACATATTTATGTCATTTTCAGGGTACGTCAGTCCCCTTCTTAAGCAGAAGAAAGTGAAACAGTCCAGATTGTGTTGTACTCCGTTTTTATTGAAGAAGGGGACCGACTTATCCTGAAAATTATGTAATTATGTGTTTTAATTGTAAACTTTAAGCGAGGCCTACAGTTTTCTGGTGTATAGGCTTTGCCCTATTAACCTCTTTAAAATGTTTAAATTATAGGGATAGTCATTCATGTTTACCTGCTTCGATGGTCGAATGGTTTAAGGATGTAAGATTAGACAGTCAAACCCCATTTGGGTGTATTGAGGGTGGTTTACCCTTAAACGGTTTTAAATTCTCCCCATACACAAATAAGGGTACGTTTCCTCATCCCTAACACAGTAGCGTAATTAGTACATATGCAAATATACTGAATGGCTAGCAAGACACAATAAAAAAAAATATTTAATGTACATTTCTTAAACTATATTCAATACCTTTTCACACAAGAACACCATCAATTGATGCAACAAATCTACCTATGGTTTAAAATGTCAAAAAAAAAAAAGGTAGATCAGTGAGTAAATTTCAGCGAACAATATCACAGGTAAAAAAAAAACTTCCCAACAGGAATATGGAAGGCTGAAAAAGCTTCAACTTTTGACTTCACTTAAAGAAAATGTATGGCTTCATCAATAACGTAGCTTTGCCATCAAAATGATAACAGCTAAAATACACACCAGGGTGTCTACTGAGTTGGAGAAACTAAAATTAGTAACTTTTTGGTGACCTTTTTTAACGACAAAATTCTTTCAGTAAATGGTTGAACATTATATAGCGATTATATAGGCGCAATGAACTCGCGCGCAACATTAAACAATGCCGAACGTTAACCTTTTCCTTGGTATCACAGTAAAAACAATCAGGCAACTTGCGGCTAACACATGGTATTATGGATAATGGGTGGCGTGATTTCTGATGCGTTTGCATTGTTACAATGCACGAGAAATTCAAACCAAAATATTTTCGTGACTTTATGATCAAAATATTGAAAATTTGCGACTTTTTTTTTGGGACCGAGTAGCCACCCTGTACACACATATGTTAAATTTTTGTCATTTTGTGGTGTTGTGTACATCCCGTTTACCCTTAATGCGACGGATTACACTGTGGTCCTAGCTTATAAGATATGAACTACTGTAACATCCAAAGTATGCCTTTCAACAAAAATAAAATGTGTCACAAATTTAAATTCACATTATAACACACTAACAAATTAATCGCATGTTGTAATAATCACTTGATTTATTAGCCTAAGCAAAAATATATTAAACATTTTTGCATAAAAACATTTGGTAAATAATATTTAGCGGTTGAAGTTATATAAATATATACAATATAATTAGTGGAGTGTGCCAAGTCACAATTCAAATAAAGTATATTAAATATTCTCGAAGCATAATTTAAATCATAATATATCTTGTGTAAGTTGTTTTACGTTTGAAAAAACTTGATATTGTGGCTATTTGTATAAAATTATTCAATAAAATTACCAGGAAAATGTTTTATTGTAAATAATTGCTCTTAATATTGTTTTATTTGGATCAAGTTACTATCACAAAATGCAATTCAATTATTTCCGAGTTTTCCGTATGAAATAGTAATTTGTACATAATAGCTCAGAATGGCAATAACTGACCATAAATGGAGTACTGTATTTTAGCTGTCAATATTTTTATCGGCAAAGATTGGAAATGTTAAGAGCCCGAATAGTTTTTAAAGAGAATTTGAAGTTGATATTTGTTTCGAAGCCAAGTTAAAGTTTTGCACACCATCTAAAAAAAAAATAGAACTTTGACTTAGCTTCGGGGATCTTTCAATAATCTGATTAGGCTTTGCTTACAAAAATGAATCGCACACCCCTGAATGAAGGTCAATGAAAACCAAAATTACAACAAAATAGTATCTGTAAAGTACAATGGAATATTTTCTTAGCTCAGCGCTATTTTTTACTGTTGAAAGTGTTAAGTCTTTCTCAAGATACTAGTTTGTGAAAAATATAAATATGACTAAATTTATTATAAAACTACATATTGTTGTAAGTTTGTTGTTCCATTCTTAAATAAATATTTAAACTTTCTTTGCTAGTAGGTATTTTGGAATATTTAAATGAAATGGACACATTAAATTTGCAAATGGTAGTTCTAGTGTTTATTTATAACAAAAATAAACGTCTAAAACTTGCTTAAATGGTGTTGATGCTAAAAATGCCTACCAAAGTCTTGAATCAAAGGTTCGATCAACCTTTAACTTAAAAAAACAAACTATCTTTGTAAATATGGATTTTGGAAGTTAAGATACACAACAGAGAAACATAATTAAATATCATGGCGTTAGACATAAGTAAGGGTGTACGAAGCTTCAAAAAAAATTCACCAATAAAAATATTGACCACTAAGATACTCAATTGTTGGCTAATTAGTGCCATTCAGAGCCTTTAAAAATTAATATTCATGTGGAAAAATATGAAATAGTTGAATTGTAAGTTGTGATAACTAGATTTATCAGAATAAAACCAAATGTTGTGTAACAAAACATTTTTCAAGTAATGTTAGTGCATAATGTTACATATACAACCACAATATTTTTTTCCAAAGAATAAAACTATAAAGATTATTTAAATTTCGAGAATATTTCATACAATAATTTGATTTTAGTTCACTTTGACTTGAAAAAAATAGACTTAGCACACCCCTGAACATAAGACAAGTTGAACTTTAGCGTGCTTCAATGGTGTTAGCCGTTAGTTAAAATAAGATCATCTAAAAAGTTTCCAAACAGTGATAAAGATTCTCATTGGCTCACTTGTTTTGGGGGTTAATAAAATGTACATGGTTTGTATCCAAACAACATCAAATGGCACTACAGTGTTTATTGTTCTTTTTTTTTTTGGTTCCATTCTTTAATATCACTGAAAATTAACACTTCAATAACAATTACGCACATAACTCAAAAAAAGGGGCTTTCAAAATAAAACTACAAGGGGTTACAGGTTACATTATTTCTCAACATTTTATTTATTTATATATTTATAAAAAAAAAGCTCGGCACACACACAAATTTATTTTACTTATTATTACTCGAGAGATCCGAGTTACCGCACGCGAGCCATCATCAAGTCTTGTGTCTAGATGGCGATTAGGGGAGTAAGGGGGGAAAGTGGGGGGGCCGATCTTAGGAGTGGTAAGGCGTGACGTAGGTGGCGGGGAAGAGGCCCTTGCGGGCGCCGATCTCTCCGTGCCACCAATGCTGGTCCGTGCGGTCCGTCACCGTAATAACATCCCCCCGCCTAAACTCCAACTCACCGGGCTCCTGAGGTGTAAAGTCATAAAGGGCTTGGACTAGGCACTAGATGTAACACACACAAAAAAACACACAATTGTTAAGAAAGCTTTAACAAGTTTTCACTGACAAAATTGTTTCAGTACAATTTTTTTAATTTTTTTAACCCTTTTAGGCTACAATTTATATACCAATTTACAACAATATATGTCAACATTTAGAAGCAAGGTAAAGTGTAACTGGATTCTTCTTTTTATTGTAAAAGTCATGTTGTGTTTGCTCCCTTTTATATGTTCCATCTTTGATGTTCCTTCTTCCAAATATAACTAAACATTAGGATGCTATATTTTTAAGAAGATAGAGGAAAGATGGATAATATACATGTAAAGGGGGACAAACACAAAATGGTTTATATAATTTAAAAAAAGAAGAACACCATTCACACTTTACATTTGTGCCATTGGACAAAGGCTACCTCTTTAAGAAAATTGATCGTTACCACCCCATCCCTCGACCTAGGTTTCATTCTATCGGAACTCATCAGGAGGGATTGTGAAATGAGCAAGGCAACTTCCTAAAAGAGATATCTTGTATAAAAATTTATTTAGTAAACTATTACTAATTTCTATTGCAGTTTACAGCTCACAGCTGACTTCTTACAGTCAACATTTAGGTATATGCCTAAATTTTGACTGTCAGAAGTTGACAGCTGTTAAACACATGTTTTTGTAGATCCTCTGGTTCAGCGTAAGGATACATATTTGGTCTAGTAATTTTTCAAAGCCGTCAACTGTCGGCTGTGAGCTGTCAGTCAGCACCAAAGAAGCCATGGGGCTACTGTAACTATAAAGTTAGCTCTTTTAGTGCTACAAGCCGTTCTGATCGGCTTTCCGTGTTTGTGCTAGTTCTGGCTTCACCCGATAGCTAAATGAGAATGTCTCATTACACTAGGACGAGAACATTTCCCTCCATCAAAGAAAAGCATATGCAGATAACGAATATAAAATGATGGAACAATCAGAAAAATCACTTGATAAATACAGTTTGGCAATTTTTCTTGTAGGTACAACCTTATAAAACTGATGAAATGCCCATGACACGCTATTATAGGTGTGACACAAAGTGTTAATAGTAACATAAAGCTCTTATTTTTACTGTGTTTTTTTTAAAGAGTGTACGTTGGTTTCGGATTCATAAAATAGCGTATCTGGCCCGTCTGTAATAGTAACCATACCTCCAAGGAAGTTGTGATGGGACGTACCTCTTCAGGAACCATATCCCTTAGTTTGACGTCCTGGGATCTGGAGACCGAGGCCGTCCTGTGGTATTCCACCAGTTCGTTCAAACTGTTGAATTTAACCACCCAGAGGAAGAACTTGCCCTGCGCGTCGCGGAGAACCTTGAAATGTTGGACGCCGTCTGAACACCTACGGGCAAGGTATAGTGACTTTAGATTTCAAGCACTCTTTGAACAAACGAGTCAGAACAAGTGATCAAATTTTTTTTTTGTCTTATTCCCTTTTCGTTAAGGCTTAATGCTATTTATAAATAATCCTGGCACACAGCCTAAGACGTCAACCTTGTATTTTCTAACTTGCCGGTTGGCGGTGAGGTCGGGGTTTGAATCCCGGTTTGGTGACAAGAGTGTTTTTTTTTTCTTTTTATGGTTTTCCACTTTCCCTACACAGTCACACATACCTTCCAGGGTTATTTAACATGCCATAGTCGACATGGAACCGACTGCTCTAATTCCCCTCCGAAGGAGGTTGTGCTGGGGATTTTTATCGCTCAGTAAAAATCTGTCAACCCCGGCTGGGTTTGAACCCACGAACATCGTGCCCTGAGGCGAGTACATTATCCTAAGACCATCAAGGGTGATATCAATCAAGAATATTACAAATTAAACAACATGGCTAAATAATTTAAACTTATAGTATAATCAATTTAAAACTTTTAAGCTTAATAATGATATATATTTATTTTTCTTAAGATGACATTTATTTGGAGACCAAAACGAGAGAGTCAATAAATGAAACATCATTTCTCCAGAAACATTTTTTTAGCATCGCGTTTTACTACTCGTTCAGGTTATACACCTATGTTATAATTACACTAATGTGTTAGGGATCAGGAAAGTTACATTTAGAGGAAATGTACCTGCATTTGCAAGGATAGTGTGTGTAGAAAACAATTTAGGGAAAAACCATCCTAAGTACACCCGATTGGGTCTGAACCCAGATCTACCAGTATTAAGAAGTCTAGTCTGTTGTGAAAGTAGCGCCTAAGAAGCACTCATAAAACATCAAAAGAATATGGTATGGATAGCAAGAATCTTGAAAGGTAAGTAAGTGATTAAGTTTAAAACCGATGAAGATGAAAAAGAAAGTGAAATGAAGGCTAATCATGCTGGTTTTGCTGATATTTTCCTATGAAGAAGAAACGTTGATTGAGAAATGTGATGTCTTCAAAACTGCATGGTGGATTTACACCAAAAACCTGTCAAGCAGTTTGTTTATCAATAAAGTTTGGTCAACAATAATAATTGGCCTGATGGGGAAAATAGCCAGCTATTATTGGTTGAGAGGTTGTATGCAGAGACATCGGGATCTGTCTTTGAGAAGGCCTTCCCACTCTCTACACCATTTTTTTTATATTGGGACCCGCCTCGGTGGCGTAGTTGGCTAACACGCTAGTCGTGTTGGGCTCAACTGCTGAGGACGGGGAGATCGAGGTTTCGAATCTCGGTCGGGTGAACTAGGGGTGGTTTTTCCTAAATGGTTTTCCACTCTCCCTCCACGCAAATGCGGGTTCACTTACTCTAATTCAACCTTCCAAATTCCTAATCCATTGAGTAATTAGTACTAAGAGCGTATAGCCCGAAAGGGTAGTAAGACGCGGTGCTAAATATTATTATTATTTTTATATTGGTAAATTCATTTTAAGCATGAGTTCATGCATAACTTTTAAAACAACGCTTCCCTGATGAAATGTGTATTTAAGGACACAGGAGAAGATTAATGTGTATGAATGATTTAATTACTCACTTAACAGATAGTGAAAAATCTCCTGGCGAGCTTTCGCTCACTCGTATAAGAAATGCTCCTTCATGTTTGTTTAGTAATAATTTCTCTGCATCAGCCCTCGTAATTCTCCCATAATACCAACTGAAACAAAAATAATAATTAGGCAAACATAATATCAGCATCCCTATCAGTACCTAGAGAAGGAAGAACTTGTTTTTTAGATAATAAGTAACCTATCATTCTTTTAAGTAGGTACTACTTAAATAAATGTCAAGAGGACTTATAAATCATGACTTATCGGCAACTTGTTTGTTAACTAGAGTCAAGGTCAGGGGGTGGGTGGGTGGGGTGGAGATTTATGATTTACCCGAACCTTGCCCCTAAAACTTGGGGGTCAAGAGGGATTCACCTGAACCGCTGGAGGCAAGAACATTTTTGAACTATATATACCTCTATTAGCTATTTTGAAGAATTTTTTGAGTTGTAACTGTGGACTTGGGTTTAAACTTTTTTAAACTAGTCACCGAGATTAATAATATAAAAAGTAAGTCTATCCTTGGATCAAAGAAAATTGTTTTAAAAATCCTCTAAGAACTACTGTTTAGTTAACTACAACTTTAAAAAAAAAAAAATAATATATCAACATCCAAGCAGCATTAAAATTAATGATTCAACCAAACAGTTGAAAATTTGTTTTTAAACGTGCAATCAGTAAAAAGACAACGGTACTTTACTGATACTGATGTTTTCAATCCTATCTGAATGTCATTAATTTTCCTTTTAGATTGTGTCATATTCCCGGTAACTTCAAAAAAGTTACATAAAAAAATGAACACAAATGTACAAATACAAAACACAGAAATACAACCTGTAGAGTGCTTCTGGGAAACAACTGGAGAAAAGAAGGGCAAGTAAAATTATGACAAAAAAGGCTAATATTATTAGTAAGGATTGTGTTTAGGGTTCTGGGATACCACTCAGGTAGGGACTAAAGGGCATAAAAAGGCCAGGGGAAGGGCTCATGGGCCTGTAGGATGAGACAAATACTTGTTTGTGGTGTTCAGTACAATTTGTAAATATCCTTTTAAAGTTTATACTCGTTTTATAAGAAGAGTCCAGAGAAAATAACTCGTTTCCTTTTACCATATTTTCTAACATGATCCCCATAAACTCCAATGCTGGGGTTGAGGTTGGGAAAACATTACTAGGTAGAAATGGGCAGTGACATTAAGCAAAAATATGTACTATTTTTTTCAACCAAAAATTAATTAACAAAAAATATTCAAGCTTTGATAAGACTTCGAGAATATCTCATACCTATTTAATTTGATTTTCTTCGAATTGAAATAATGGACTTTGTACACCCATAAAAAGAGACAATTAAGAAAACTTACTCATATAACAAAAACAACAGATCAAAAAAACAACTTGGAATCTGGCGAAAGGAAATCGGCCCAAGACCGTATTGATCAATTTTCAGCACTTCTAAAAGCATAACCTAGGATCCTGAGAAAAATAGGCTGGAAACCTAGAATAAGATTCTGACCGCAAGCAAAATACTAGCTGATATATACAAAATTTGCATTGCATATTTCACCCTAACCCCTGATGAGTTCCGATGGAATGAAACCTAGGTCGGGGGATTGGGGCGGTAATGATCGATTTTCTTCAAGAGACAGCTATTACCTCTTTGTCCAGTGGCAACAATGTAAAGTGTGAACTGTGTTCTATTCTTATTTTAATTGTAAAAGCCATATTGTGATTGTTCCTTTTATATGGTTCTATACCTTCTTTCAAATATACAACAATTTTAATGTATTCATACATCAAGTCATATGATCTACAACCATTAACATTTGAATCAATATCTATGGAATAATATTCTGATATATCCTAATCGACCTACCGCAAAAATAAATAGATTAAAAACTGACAAATTCTAATATAAAAGTTTGAGTTTTCACGCCAATTAATGTAGGCAGCAGGCTGCCCAGGGCATCATGAAAAGTTTAGCTGCCCCTGAAAATGTTAGCAATGTTGATCAAATGTGTCTGTATTTTCAAAACTGTTCTTTCTATCAAAATCAGAGTAGGCTATATATATGTTACCATCCAAACCCAATTCCACGACAAACTAGATCGGACAAGGACGAATCGATACATCCTAAGAGCCTCGGGGTGCAGTAGTTTAGCCTAGTCTAAATTCGTTAATCCTCAAATTTTGGCCTAGTTCATAGGATAAATTAGTATAGCCTACAATTTAGTTAGGCCAAACCAGGGTTATGTTAGGTGTCAACATTTGTGTGCAAACTGTGAATAATGAAACCTCTCCAAGATTGATTCATCGTATGGGTTAAGAAGAATGAAAACAAGGACTGCCTAAAAACATCAGACTATATCGGTTTGTCCTACAAGCGGCAGAATGTATCAATTCGGCCTGGTCCGATCTAGTTTGTCCTGGAAATCGAATTTGGACATTATCATGTACACTACCTATTTTGCTAAGAGCATGAGCGGTCTGATTTTAAAATATGAGTGTCATACTTACTCGTGTCCTTTCATTTCTATGTAATTACTCGGTATTAATCCTTCCGCACCATCAAGCTCCGCTCTATACCAATTTAAGTCATCTTCCATATTTAAAATCTGAAAAAAAAAGAGAAGGTAATTAACATTTAAAATCAATACATGTAGTTTGTTGAAAGTATTACAGCTCTGCCATTTTCATTTGTAAGTAAACTCTTGTTTTCTTTGCTTTTATGTTTATTTATTTAGACCAGGGGTGGGCGGGCATATGTTGATCACAATCAACCAATCTATCTCATGGATATTTTAATTCAATCAAGTAAAGCTACTTTAAGTTCATTAAAAGTCAATCTTTCTGTCTTCTAAACTCACAAATACGTATCAAGAACTTTCAAATAATATTTGAGTTTGACCGAAATTCTCTTGATCGGTCATAATTGTTAATGTAAATTTAATCAAGTTAATGTTATAAGAAAATCAAATAGTTAGCCTGATATGAACATGCACATTTTATTCAGGTACTCTTTAAATTTTCTTCGAAAAAAGCGGGGGACATATATAGGTATTTAAGGAAATATTGAAATTATAGGTTATGTAGGGCCTATATAGTAGCCTATATATATAAGGTATATGGACAAAACAATATATAAACATAGAATAAAAAACGATGGGTGATAGCGGGAATTATGGTTAGTCTCCAAGTCGCTCGGGGACCCAAAAGATTGCTGACCCCTAATTTAGGCCATATGTAACATTCTTACACCATTTCTCATATGTTAGTAGTGTTATTTAAGGTAAGTTACACTAAATACATCTAAACAAACAAAAAAAAAAGTAAGAGGGCAATACCCCTCACTCGTCACCCAGTTTAAACACGTTCATGGATCAGCCAATTATTTGCAACTAAACCGTGTTTCCGTAATAGCGTTGAAGTAAAACAACCTGATTATTATTTTTTGATCAGATTCAAAATGAAGCGAAATGTGATACTTCAACCTCACTCAGCAGGATTTAAGAACACAATCTTACAACAACAATAGGCCTATTTATTTGTTTCAAACTTTCAACTTACGTTAAGTTATGTAATTGAAATAGACTCTAGGCTAAAGCTTTGGCACGGAATAGCATACAAACTCCATCAAGCTGGAAATTATTTTTCTTGTCATATCGAGTAAATATTTTTTTATTAGGTATAATGTAAGTAAAAAAGAATAGGTCACCGGAGATTTTAATAAATTCAACATTTTTAGTAAGCCTATGTTATATAGTCCTAGTTAGAAAATAAAAAATGTACTCCACAGAACGATATACATATTTAAAGTAACTTACCGTACTAGTGAAATTGTCACAAACGGCACTAGAATTATTTTAGTTTGCAATAGATAATGTATTAATGTTTAATATTATAAACCTGGACTACCACAAAACAAAACCTAGCCCTCCAAGCAGAAACAATTTTTTTTTCTGAAATATTTTGCCCTAAAATATCCACCTTCGCATTAAAAATAGGTATAGATGTTCAAAACTATTGAATAGACCTATTGATAGTTTATTTTAACACTATTACCTATTCTAACTTTTTTTTTTGGCACATAGAAGGTTACAGTATCGTTAAGTTAGGTTAAGATAGTTTTCAATGTAAGCCGAAACATATTACTGTGCACTAAAACAAAAATTAATGCACACTAAAATATATATATCACCAGTGAAATAGCCTAGGCTACTAAGTATTACAAACTTCATGTGAGGTTTACGGTATGATAGATGATAAGACAGTAACTATTCATTTGCTAGAGTTGTTTGTTTCAATAAAAAGTAAAATGAGGGTTTTGATAGGTTCTTTTAAAAAAAACAAAATATTCTCATTATGGCCAAACTTTAACGAGTAGCCTACAATTTTAACTTTTAAAATAATATAATATTTTAGAACAAACATTTTTTTAGCTTCGCGTCTTACTAGTCATTCGGGTTATACACCTATGTAGGCCCTACTAATGATGTTAATGTATAAGAGATGTGGAAGGTTGAATTTTAGAGTAAGTGTGCCCGCATTCATATGGAGAGTGGAAAACTATGAAATATCGCTCTCAGTACACCCGACCAGGATTCGAAACTCAATCTCCCCATCATCAACAGTTTAGTGTAATTGTTTATTAAAAGTTGTTTGTAGGCCTAAGCCTTAACTATATTAAGTTGATGGGATTACTAAATACAGCTAGACTATCTTCGGCACACAATACAAAATGATAGCCAAATTTGGCTCTTTGAATTAAAACTGTTGGACCATCCTGCGTTAGACCATGCAGCCTAAGAACAATCTCAATAGTGGTAATATTTGAATCTCCAGGTTATTTGTTTCTATTTAACGATTGTAATATAGAAAAAAAGTGTTGAAGTTTGAGCGTTATTCCCTTATTGGTGTAGGTTAGGAAGGTTATTTTGATGGCAGTTGCATTTGGTGTCAATTGCAATATAGGCCTATTTTAGGTTCTACATGGCCTATCCTCCTAGAATGGATAGATCCATTCTGGTGTGTAAAAGTAAGATCTTACTTTTACACACCAGTGTTTAGTTTTATTTTTTATTTTAAGCATCAATTTTGTTTTTCTTCAAGCAATGTTCCTAAATAATAACTAGCCTAGGCCTCCCCGCATGTGAACATGCCGACAAAGCATTAAGCTTGTCTGGTCTACACAGGGAGGGAATCACATCTGGCTTTAAGAGGGGTAATTTTTACTTTAATCGATTCCTACCCTCCATAAACACAAATTAGAATACATTTCCTCAATATTCTTATTTTTTTTCATCCCCAACCCAATAGTTAATTAAATGCGAAGAGTCTAGTAGTGCAAAAAAAGTTAATGTAGTCACTTCCATTTAACAATGCTGATAAACCTATTGTTGTTTTATAGCATTTTTGGTTTGCGTTAGTAACATAACCTATATAATTTTAAAACTAAGGATAGGCCCTACCTACTTGTAATTCTAAGCTCACTTTATCAGCTTACGTACCTTTAGCACCTGACTTTTTCTAAAACTAAGCTCATCCTCAGCTGTTGCATTAAAATCGTGTTTAGCTATAGCCTCCATATTGTCACTAGAATGGTTTATTTTATGTGATAAATTTATTTTATTTCGCGTAATGTCACTGAACATACAAGGTTATGCCTTCATGTAGGACCTTATTGGATTCGACTGGCTCCAATGGCATTAAGACTCATAGCACTTAAATAGTGTTCACATTGAAACGATTTATGGAAAACACTTTCACAATACGATATTCATGCTTACACACAGGTTAATACACTTTAAAAAAATATTGTCGAACTAAAAGCAAATTACATCTTAAACCAAAACACAACACTCCCACATTCATAGACCGAAAGGCATCCATTACAACAATCACAGAATCTGTTTTTAATTTATGTATTCATGCGCACTGATTTAAATTAATTTTTGTGATATTTAGCACAACAAAGTCTATTATAAAGTATTAAATAATTTAAATAATAATTTATGGTCTAATTTTAAATTATTAATCCTATATTTAATATATAAATAGATTTTGCTGAAACTCGCGTAGGTACATTACTGCAGTGAGGACCATGAATGAGCCTGTAAAAGCGTTCTGAAACATATTTTTTCCTAGGAAAATGAAACATATTTGTTGGCTATTCCTCGAACTCTTCCTAGTATGATTAATAACAAAAAATTGATTAGCTCTTTCAAATCTATAGACTTGTGTATGAGTCATAATATTCATTCAACCAATTTAAAGTAAAAAAACATGTAGAAAGTATTATTGCTAAAATGTAAAAAATATTTTGAACGTTTATTTCCCTAATGCATTTTTAAGGCAGTTTATCTGATATAAAACTCATTTGGATATCTCAATTTGTGGTAAGATATCTGTTTGGTTTGTCGTTTTTAGTAGAGTTGCTATAATACTGTTGTAAAACAAATAACTCAATTTAATACTCTTTTTTTGTTGTTGCTGGATTTAGAGATGAGCCCCATTTTAAATCTGTTAACTTGCCTAGTATAAATTCAAAACTTGAAATTATTGTTCAGGTTGTTATTTAACAAGTTCATATTGGATGTATCAAGATAACTTTTAAAATGATCTTTTAGGATAAATTCTAATAAATCCACACAGATTTGGTGAAACCCTGAACATATTTTCATTCGTTTTAATTTGTCTTTTAGCATGCTTAGACTAAAACTCAACTTCATGGACTTTTTTTTTATCAGGGGAGTTACTTAGCGAGCGGGTGTTTAGGCCGCTCAAAAACATCCTCGGCTTTCAAACTTATTAATTATTATGTATTTTTGTATTTATCATATATGCACATTAGCTAAAACTTTGAAATTGCTTTCACATTTAAGTCCCCCCCCCTTCTCCGAAATAAATTTCTTGTTACAGTAATACTTGTACAGACCCCCTGAAATGTTATGGTCCCCCGCATTCGATTGGAGGGAGAGCGGGAAACCATTTATGAAAACCTCAATACACCCAACAAGGACTAGAACCTTGAATTCCCCAGTCATTGGTAAACCAGATTAGATAAGCCTGTCACTTAGTCCACGTGCCCATCGATACGGAGTAATTAAATACAACTTTTTAACCCACTTAAATGGTTGAATGGTCTAAGGCGTCACTCATGCAATAGGCTGGACTGGCGATGACGGGGAGATCGAGGTTCGAATCTCAGTCGTGTGTACTGAGGGTGTTTTATCCAATTGGTTTTAAACTCTCTCCCCCCACCCCCACCCCCACATCAATGCGGGTACACATTTTCTAAATTTAACCTTCCTCATCTTTCAACACATTAGCGTAATTTGTACAGATACTAATAACCAGAACGGTTAGTAAGACTCGGCGCCAAAGAAATTGTTACGACACGAAAGCTAACGTTATTTGAAGTTCCCGCTACCATTTCTTTGAAAGAGGCGTACTTATCGATCAAACGGAGAATCCACCCCCCAGTGGGCGTCGAGCACACAACCTGTGTGTACGATCACCTCGGTAAATATATCATTTAACACGTGAACACCCATGTGAGTAAGAGTTGCGACAATTTCATTAGAAACAGGTAATATTTATTACATGTAGCATGTAAACATATTTATATATCACCAATATCTGTGACGTACTTTATACAGAATTTATATAAAATTCTCTGAGTTCGCTTAACTAAGGCGGTTTTGACTTGCAGTCTAGTGTTTAAGGGAAAAGAACGTGCCAAGTGACAACGGTGCAGCTCGGGGATTGGGGGAGGGGGGTGGGCTATTCGACAAGAGAAGGAACGAGCAGTATTCAAGGGCGTCGCGCTGGAGTGGGGGGCTAGATGGGGTCCCCCCCCCTTCCCCCTAAATGTTGGGAATGTTGTGGAGAATCGAGATCTTGAGTTGGGAAATTCTAGAACTACTCTGTACCACACTTTCGATTATGAAAATTATTATTATTAGCACCGCGTCTTACTACCCGTTCGGGTTATACGCACTTACGCTAATGTGTAATGGTAGGGTGATTGTGAGATGAAATGGAGGACCTACAGTTTAACGTGGGATCCGAACCACGGTGAAGGCCTGGCATTCCCCACATTCACAAGATGTCTTGTCAGAGGTGAAGGAAGGGTTTGGCAATCAGATAAATCTGTGCCGGGATCGAGGATTGAACCCCGGACCCCCAAGCTTAGAAGTCTGACACCTTACCCCTAGACCACCAAGTCACCATGAAAACTATTAATCTCAGATTTGTAAAGACACGTTTTAAATATACCTACTTTTCCAAGGTTTCCAACTTCATATCAGAAGGTTAAGTAATGTTTTAACTTGAACACTTGAGTTTTTAACTCAAGCTTTTACGAGCCTAAACTTGTTTAGTTTTCCTACACTCAACGATAGTGGATGTCAAAACAAATAACACTTGTAACTTAAAAAAATAATCTTTAACAAAGAACTCTAACGATAAAGTTTCTCAAAAACCACGATTCAAGGCCCCAATATTGCCTCAAATTTTATAATTTTTCCGAATGAAAACTCTTTGCTCTCCTCCTACTAACTGGGGGGTGTTCCATTCCCCTAAGCCCTTTGGAGTGCTCAACGTTCCCCCTTTTCACCTAGTAAACTAGGAATTTCCCTCATTTCAAAACGCCTAAATCTGGGAAATTCCCTGTCCCCTTCTTACCCCCAACCTCTCCCCCAAATATATTTCGCGCGACGCCTCTGACGGTATTACCCAAGGACGTGTTCATACCGCGCAAATAGAAACCGTTCTACGTCTCGCGTCTTAACCCGACTAACCTAGTATAGAAACGTTTTAAGTCTCACACATGACTTGACATGTTTATCACACATGATAAGATAAGCAAACACATTTAAATTGTTTGCTAAAAAAAATAAAAAGTACAAGTTGGTCAGAGATGTTTCGCGTGACGTGCACCAAGTTTAATTTTTTGTATCTGTCTTAAATAATTCCTTCTTCTTTATCTTTGACTTTTTAAAACACTCGTGGAGAAACAAATAGTGCAAAAAGTTCGGTCGGAAATTACGTAGGTACTGTCGAGTAACAATTTATATTGTAAATATAGGCCTACAACGGTAAAACGACAACCGTATCGTTACGAATATAGGATAACACTTTACAAGCTTGTCCCAGGTTATGTTTTTGTGTTTGTGGTTTTCTTTCTTTCTTTTTTTTACGATTGTGTATGCTATGATTGTTTTGCGATACCTCGAGATGAAACAAAAGAAGCTGTGAAAGTGTGTTTCAATTGTTTAGCGTGTTGTGTTTCGAAACACTAATGAGTAGTCAAGAATATGTTCACGGGCCAAAGTCTGTTGCGTTTTGTTTTATGGACTCTTGTGATAAAGAAAAAAATGATACAGCTTAGTTTAGTCTGTAGATCTTCTTGAGTTAAAAGTACTGGGGTTCACTTCTCAGCATATTCATTTAAATATATAATTGATAAAATTGGGAATTTACTCTTTCACAGTGATGAATTAAAGGCCGGGGGACCGAGTGTTGTGTTAGTTCTATAGCTTTTATTTTATGTAGCGTCTTACTACCCGTCAAGACTGTTATTATTTTCACCATCACCCACTTTGGTGGTCGCCTACCCTTAAAAAAGCGTCACTCTCTCCGATGATGGGGATTCCGGAGTTCAAATCCTGTTCGGGAGTACGGAGGGTGTTTTTATTTAAATGCTTTTCCACTCTCCCTACACGTAATTTCTGGTACACTTCCTATAAATTCAACCTTTCTCATCTCTAACACATTAGTGTAATTAGTACATAATTATGCATGTATCCGGAACGGGTAGTAAAATGCGGGGATGAAAAAAACAACTAATGGAATAGGGAGGAAGAAGGTAAAATTTAAGAGCCAACGTACCTGTATTTGCGTGGAGGGAGGGTGAGGAAACCATTCAGCTAGAATCACTTTCAATTCATCCTGACGAGATTCAAGCCCCGACCCTCTTAGTCACTGTCAAACCCGACAGTGTGAGCCTCTTTATTTTTTTCCCCTTGCACGTCACCGATGCAATAGCTCAAGTGGTAGCGCTCCCGTCTACCAAGTTACGGGATCCGGAGTTTGTATCCCGGCATATTAAAAACAAAGTATCGATGTTAAAGTTGTAGGATTACCTTCTTTCACAGTAATGAATTGAGGATTGGATGTTCTGTTAATGATATAATTAAGTTGGTGTGTAAGTCGTATTTATAAAATGCTTCTAATAATTCAAATAGTTGCTTATAGATTGGGTTCGCGTTTTACTCTCTCAGATTTACTAAACCATTGACTGAATATTATTTTGTGTGCTGAAAATCCCCCGCGAAGATTTAGTGTCTTGAGAATCCCTCCCGTATTGATTTTGTGTCACGAAAAGCTCTCTCCACGTGTGTATTTCTAGTTCTATTCCTTGAGAAGAGAGAGTAGCATAGCTCTGTCAGTGACGATACGACCTGTGGTGTTGCGACGTCGGTCCAATACGCGAGTTTTTAGCCGCACTAAAGAAGATAACAGTGTAGAGGTCGCCGGTGTTAATATAAAAAAACACATTGTAGTTTGATTGTGAGCCTTCGGCGAGCTTTGTTCTCGATTGACAATCCCGAGAACATGTAGAGCGGGAGATAGGGGGTCGGGGGGAGGAAGCTTTGTGTAACTTGTAGCTGACAACTTTAAACTTCTGACAGATACTTTAAGGAGGGGGGGGAGGGGGGCTAACACACCCCTACAACGGCTGTCACTCGCTCCAAAGACCAAAAGGTAAGATAATTATTATAATTGATCGTCTCACGTAAGATGAAACTTTTTTTTTCATTAGTCTTCCTTAACTCTAGACCACGTGGGATGTAAGAGGATGCGAAGAAAAGCCAGTGTTTTTTGTAGCTTTTACAGAAAAACTTATTTTTTGGCCAGAATAAATCAAATATTTCTCCGGTACAAACATAGAGTTTAATTTTCTTCAAATGATGACCTAAAAATTTTATTGAATATTTGTCAAGGATGTCCTGGAATTTAATGAAATTTTTTTCTCTTCGTTTAAAAAGTTTCTCGTCTAAGGGTACGCTCACAGTGAACGCTGGTTAACGCTAGTAACGCTCTCACAGTATAAGTTGGAAGCTTGTAAGTTGAAGTGTAGGTCTCATACAAAGATGAGCTCCAGTAAGGATGAATGATTTTTTTATGAATAACGTTGTTCCCAAAGTTTTGGCTATTAAAAAAAAGTGGGTATTCACGACATACATAAAGGTAGTAAAATGTATGAGAAGTTGCATCATCTTTTTACAAAACTTAAAGAAGACAGTGAGTTTTTTTTAAATACTTAAGAATAACGAAACTAATAAGTCAATGTCAATTACTTAACTTTCCGACATATTGAATTCAAACACTTAAATTTAGTTTATGAAATATATTTAAAAATAGAGAACTAAATCAAACTCAATCATTTACGTTCAAGGAAGGTGACCTGGCGGTCTAGGGGGTAAGGTGTCAAACTTCTGTGCTGGTGGCCGGAGTTCAATCCTCGGTCCCGGCACAGATTTATCTGATTACCAAACCCTTCCTTCACCTCTGACAAGACATCTTGTGAACGTGGGGAATGCCAGGCCTCCACCGTGGTTCGGATTCCACGTTAAACTGTAGGTCCTCCATTTCATCTCACAATCACCCTACCATTACACATTAGCGTAAGTGCGTATAACCCGGACGGGTAGTAAGACGCGGTGCTAATAATAAAAAGAAGAAGGTAACCAGCGTTCACTGCGCGCGTACCCTTATACTGCCTCGCTCATCATAGATAACAACTGTTGTCATCAGCGTGTGAAGAAAATTAAACTCTGTTTTTGTACTGGAGCAATATTTGATTTATTTTAGCGAAAAAAAAAAAGTTTTGCCATAAAAACTCGCGTCGTCACCCCTCCCCGCCCCACCCTCTTTCCATCCCACTTTAAGTCGTTAGAGAAGTCACCCGCATGTCTGAGGGATTCTGGTTCGATTTTGTACGAGGCCAGTGGCGGCTCGTGTAAATGGCACTGCGGAACTGCAGCACCCCCTATTTCCACTTGATATTATCGATAACATTTAATGTAATGAGTCCTTTTTTCTTTAATTCATTCTTTATTTTTGTAGTACAATATATATTCCTTAAGCTTAAATGTAAGTACTTCAGTAGCCATCCCCCAGTTTATGAAAAATACACCAAAACTCTTTGTATGAAACTGTGCGCTTCACAGTGCCAGTGACGTGGTGTTTAACTGTTGTGCGCATGCGCACATAGGAGGGGAGTGGGGAGGAAGGTGGGACTGCCAGGTAGAGAGAGCATTGTTGCTCTCGCAGTGTCGGTTCTGGCGTGATGGTGGAAGGAAGTTTTTTTTACTTAGAGTGTGTTGTACTTAAAAACCGTGTACCATATTCTTGAATGTGATAAAGTGTAGAATTAGATTATTATTCTACTTCCCGCTATTCTATTTGATTAATTTTTTATTTATTTTTTGTTATTTAATTTAACAGAAGACTTTAACCGTGGCCTTGCATCCCCAAGAAATAAGTTCTGTGACTGTAACTGAACTTCAACAGCTTAAGTTTTCACAGCTATCTCTCCATGAGAAAGTTACAGTTAAGAAAAGAGGTCGTTCAACACCTGATAATCTAATATCTCAACCAGGCAAAAGCAACTACACGTAATATATTCGTAGCTTTAATTCTGAATGGTACCAACGGGAAAGTTGGCTTTGAGGCTCTGAAGTAAAAAAAGGCACCGTTTTGCTTCCCGTGTTAGCAGCACCCCCACTAATTTTATCTACGGGCCGCCACTGGATGAGGCCTGCGAAAATGTCTAGTAACCTCTAATTAGAGTATATATACGGAAGGAGAGTTGATGACAGCTACAGTAGCCCCATGGCTTCTTTGGTGCTGACTGACAGCTGATGGCTTTGAAAATCTACCAGACCAAATTATGTATCCCTACGCCGAACCATATGATCTGCAAAAACATGTGTTTAGAAGCTGTCAGTCAGAACCAAAGAAGTCATGGGGTTACTGTAGGAAAAGTTACCATATATCCATTCGCCAAGCCACATGATCTGCAAGACAATAATATGTTGAGATGTCGTTACGTTTTGCAGTCAAAACTTTCACAACAAACCATTTGTTTTTTAATTATTTATTTTAACCGTTTTTATATTATTGAAACAAGAACTTATGGAAATAACCGTTTGTATTAGATTATTTTTGTTGAAGCGGCTTTTGTGGTTCACTTAAAAATACTTTTAAAATGAAAGCTTCCAAAAGGTTGGATTCTCTCCCTAAATTAAGATGACAAGCCAGCCTAAACAAGGGCGGTTGACGACAAACCGTCTTCGGTTGTGTTCATGAGCATGTGTTTACAAAATAGAAAGGTTTATTTTGAAATCATTATTTTGTATGGCTCTCTATTAGCTATAAAAAAAACATGTATTTATTCTATTTGCCAGTTATAACAAGATAAACGTATGAATATAATGAATACTTTTTAATTTATTATTTCATGTAATGTTATATATCTCGTTACCACAACCACGAAACAAAAATACATAATAATTGTATTGATATATTTTGTTATTATTATTAGCACCGCGTCTTACTACCCGTTCGGGTTATACGCACTTACGCTAATGTGTAATGGTAGGGTGATTGCGAGATGAAATGAAGGACCTACAGTTTAAGGTGGAATCCGAACCACAGCGGAGGCCTGGCATTCCTCACATTCACAAGATATCTTGTCAGAGGTGAAGGAAGGATTTGGTAATCAGATAAATCTGTGCCGAGACCGAGGATTGAACCCCGGCCGCCAGCATAGGATATATTTTGTTATTTCAATAAATTAGGAAAACGCCGTTTATAAAATAATTTTTAAGGAAGTATTATTATAATCGTTTGATAACACTTTTTATTGATAATATAATATTACTAAGCAAATAATAATTATTTACAAACATGTTGACATTAGTCCCTTTCATCCAATGTTTCCAATAAAGACCCTTCTTTTAGCTGTCACTACTTCTACTGCCGTATATGGGGTGTATATATACATATAAGTCACTAATAAAATAGTAAACATTCAGGAGCTAGGTTTGGGTGAATTCAGACTGTCCCAAGATTTTTTTAAAGCCACTGCCTTCATACTCGTATAATGAGTTAGAGGGTCCCAAACTTTTTCCATTCATGGTGACCTTATAATGTCTCAACCTAACTGTTCCTTTGGGTACAAGCAATTGCTTTTTTTTATACATCCCAATAGCTTTTTGAAAAATAGTGCACATAAATTAAAAGAAGATAATTATATTTTTATTCAATTATTTCATTGTCACAATTACCTACTGATAGGACGTGTGCAGTTGTTGGTAACTGGAAATTATTAGTTAAAAATATTCTGCAGCGCTCCTATTGGGTTTGCGGTGCACAGTTTGGGAACCAATGCTATTAATGTTAAGAAAAAATCAAATGGTTTTGTAATGTCATTGTTAATAATTAGATTTAACCTGCTTCGGTGGCAGCATGGTCTAAGTCGTCAGACTAGACTGCCGATGACAGGGAGATCGGGGTTCTAATCCTGATTGGAGGATGTTTCCAAAATGGTTTTCAACTTCCCCCCCCCACGCAAGTGTGGGTATAATTTCTTCCACTTTTTTTCTCAACCTTTCTCATCCCTAACTCATTAGCGTAATTAATACATATTTTATACGTTTAAGCTGAACAGATAGTAAATACGCGGTGCCAAAATAAAAGTAGATCTAACTTTTACCTTTTGTGTCAGGGTAATTTTATGAATAGTACGTATATAAATTACTCCTCGATCCATAAGAGAGAAGACAAGAATAGGTGTACGAACTATAAAGGAATAATGTTGGTGTGCCACTGTACAAAGATATTTGAGAAGATACTGGAAAGTTTAATAAGAAAGTAGATTAATGTGGAGAGGGAAACAGCACAGATTTGGGGGACAGATGTCTACAACAGACCTGATCTTCACTATACGACAGCTGATGGACAGAAGGCATGAATTCGGTAAGAACTTGGTAATGGTATTTATGGATGTGGAGGAGGTATAATGGTAGTGTGGATAGAAATAAAGTCTGGAAAGCGACGGAAGAGGCTAAAGTGGAAAGATGAGTTGTAATGAGAGAGGGAAGAGCATGTATTAGGATAATGTGAGTTGTGGTAATATGGAGAAAGAGCTAAGGTAGTGTTTTCAAATAAAAAAAATTAGGTGAAGCCTGGGGAGCGATCTCTCACCACTACACTTTGTAATGGTGATGGGAATGGTCATGAAATAAAATGGAATCTGAGGGAGGAAAGGATGAAGGCTATGGTGTTTGCTGATTACTTCGT
>CABFOW010000378.1:267809-285725 GCA_902141385.1 Timema californicum | reverse complement strand
TTTGGATTAAAACCTAGGTTTACTAGGGAAGATTGACCACTTTATAAACTACAACGTCAGACAAGGTCTAGATGAAATGTTTAATCATGGCCATACACATATTATGACATTCGTGTGCTAGAGGACACAAACCTACCAATTGTACCGAGATGTTTAATTTTAATTCAACACCAAAATATAATATGTTCACACGTTTAAGTTTCCCAAACAATCTCTAGGACAAACGCTATGGTTTTTACCAATTTCCGGCAGCACTTCAATTTAATATTCGTGCGCTGAGTATTGCCATCTTTTGTAGCTTCACGTGTTTAATAACACTAATGGGTTAGAGATGAGGAAGTTAGAATTTGTATGAACTGCACCCGCATATGTGTGTAGAGAGTGGGACATAGCTTAGATACATTAATTATGATTAATATGATTAATGGTCGACCTCAGTGGTCTTGGGGTAAAGTGCTCGCCTCAATTTTTTTTGAGAGATAAAACCTTCAGCACAACTTCCTTTGAAGGGGTAGTAAAGCTGTCAGTCCCATATCATGTGCTGATATAATCAATTGGTTCAGAAAGTGTAATTTAAATACCTCAAAATATTAAATATTTAGGGGCCACTAGAATTAGCTACTAATTTAGGAAATGATGTACGCGTGCAAAAGCGAAACAATCAATCAGCGAAATTGTAAATTGCACTTTTAAGGCTGAAAACCAATAAAAGTTTTTTTTTAGTTTGGATAGCTTAAATTTCAACCGCTACACGTAATTAAAAGCTATGCCAATTAAATCATTGTACACAAACACCAGATTAAAAATTTGTCATTAAAATAATTTTTTTTTAAATATGTAAGTTTGATAATAACTGAAAATAAATATTTTGATAATTAATTATTCAAAAAATACACAGCAAGCTGAACTTTTCGTTGCTCTTGTTTCCACAAAATTGTTTGTTAACTAGCACAAAGTTTTCAAACTCTTCCACTTACCAAACCAACTTCAATGTGATGATCCCTTCAATTCTAGCACAAATGTAGGAATGAAGTGTTAGTAAATTAATTAAAACAATAATAAATCAATATTAATATAAAACTCATTAAAAGTTCTACGAAAGTAATTATTAAATTTCATTAACATAGTCACAACGTGCTCTCTAGCTAGCCCAAAATATATATCGTGACCGTAATTAGGCCTTTATGTTTTGATAAGAATGGACATGGCTTTACATGTTCTGTTTAAATCATAAATTAAAAATAGTTTTAAAATTTTACAATAGGTCTATACTTTATCAAGATCTATAAATATTTAATTGTGTAAATTAATGTGTTGTTGATTGTGATTCTTTGAAATTATTTAAAGAGAAATATCAAATAGATTATTTACTTTAAGAAGCATATTACAAAAGTAGAATTCTTCATGGTATAATAATTTGGAATGAGTTTATTCATGTACATCTTTTGATTTTAATATTTTTGCATTTCCTAACAGTTTACTTACTACCGTTAGTTTCACAATAACAGCATATTTGAGAACATAAAATAATTCTTTAAAGCTTCTACCAATAACTATTAGTTTCAACTCTCGCAGTAGACTAGACTGCTGATGATGGGGGATTGAGGTTCGAATCTTGATCGAGTGTACTGATGGTGGTTTTCCACTTTCCCTCCCCACAAATGCGAATACATTTTCTCTAAATATGACCTTCTTAATTCATTATCGTAATTAGTACATACGCGTATAGACCGGAAGGGTAGAAAGAGATGGTGATAAAATATTAATTATATCAAATTACACTTTTAGAGTATGAGCTCACTTTAAGTCGAATGTTCACTGGTCACCACTCGGGCATTTTACTATACTACGCTCCCAAAGCCCCATGCCTAGTACCCATTCATATTATGATAATGATAACAGCAACGTAAGCCTATAGATTAAATAATATAATGCAAAATTCAAAATTAAACTAAAAATATGTTTATCATTTTGTAACATTTTGGAATTCAACCTGGTTAAACGGGTGAAAATAAAATTTTCTAAATATACGGAAAAACAGTATGTAGGACATTTTGATAAAATTGGGCATATCACACACTACTATTCATTGGTGCCATGACTGATCATAAATACATATACAGTATAAACAAATGTTTATTAATGTAATAACTATAACAATAAAAAATGGAGCTATATTACTTAAGTTTCTGTTAAGTTCAAGTGATGACATCTTCAATTTAATTAATAGATACATAATTAATTGATGGAATCAGCAGCACAGTTTACATGTCAGACTTTGATCCAGAAGGCCAAGGCTAATTTCTATCTGGCTGCTAATATATTGTTTTAATTATTGTTTTAATGTTGATAAAAGTAATTGCCAATTTTTATTCAGATTTAAAATGAAATTTTTTCATTGCTTAGAATATACATCTTTAGATTACTTGTATTCATAATTACGAGATAACTAATAAAATATAAGGTCTTAATAATTAATTAATTAACGATCATATATCGTAAAAATACTTCCATCTACTTAACTTTTAAATATAATATTCAAAGCTTACATACTAAAAAAATGTTTAGTGAAAAATTAATTGTGCCAAAACCTAGCCTTAAATGTATTATTAAATCAAGCTTTCGATGTAATATAGCTAAAATTTGTAACTCATTTAATCAAAATATTAGATACTTATCAAAACACCTACTAAAATCCACCATTTATGATTCTTCTTCTTGTAGATTCATAATTATTCGATTCATAAAAGTTATGATTGTTTTGTAATACTTATTGACACAATTTATACAACAGTTTCATCATGTATGTAAAATAATACCTATAGTCGATGTTCCATAATTTTATTTAATATAAGAACACGATATCAAATGTTAAATTATCATTTTATTTTTTAATATAATTTTTTATATCTTATTGAAACCGATTTAAGTAAAATATATTTCTATTAATTTATTTACCGTGACTTTGTAATATGATAAACATCAATATTATTGTGTTTTTATACAATCTACCTCGTCTAAATATAATGACTTCAATTTTATATATTTGTTTGAACACTAAGAAACACGTTGCAATAGGTTTTATGTACTGCTCATAGCAAAATAAAAATGTAAACGAAATTTGTAGATTTTATTATGAGATTAGTAATAATTTATAATATTAATTAAACTCTATTCCTTTCTTACAACGTAGAACTTGATTATAAAGTCAGTAATAGTGGTAAAAATAAATGATTACATAATGGAATTCACAATAAATCAAACTCCAACTTAGCTTTATTAATAACCTGTATATAAAATTGTTTTGACAAACTTAAAGCAAACAATGTATTGTATACAATACACTGTTTGAACAATTTCATTGATGTGTCTCGTATTACCTAATAATGCTGGTAGTAAAGCTAATATCTGGAGCATAAGCCGCCCTCGTTTGAACAACTACTAGTATTAGATATGCTCACTTCTCATGGCACAACCACTGCTAAAATATTCATGTCTGCTAAACATAATATCAAAATATCAAATTAATGCGTTAACCTCAACGTAGTTTCTAATTAATCCTGTGATGGTGATTGAGTACTCAAGTAATTACACTATTATAATAAACCACCATACCAGCGGTGGGAACACAGACTAAGCGTCAAGTTCATATTATAGTCTGATATGCCTGTTATGGGTAAGTGGGGGTTTGTTTCTCGGTTACGTGTACAAAGGGTGATTTTCCCTAAACGGTTTCAAACTCTTTCTACACTCAAATATAGGTACGTTTCCTATAAATTCTATCTTCCTGATTACTCCTCCATTAATTAAATGTAAAGGTCAAGGCTAGTAGTAAGATGTGGTGTAAGAAACCTACAACAAACGATCCATATAAATAATTACTATATTACATTACTTTGACTTGCACTATTATAAAGAGGTTGACCAAGGTGATCTTGGGGTAGAGTGACCACCTCAGGACCTGATGTTAGTGGGTTCAAACCCAGCAGGGGTGACGAATTTTATTGGAGCAATAAACATCTGTAACACAACTTCCTTCAAAAGAGAAGTCAATCATCGCATGTAAAAGTTCCCTGGAAGGTATGTGAAAATACCGTTCCCGGCCAAAATTGGTAGGATCTTTCACTCTCGTTCATAGAAATTATCGTGTGTTGACATAATCAATCAGTTCAGAAAATGCACGTAGCATACCTAAAAAATAATATATTTTTTTTATGAAGAGTCGAATACAAATTTAAAAACCAAATTAAAGAAACCACTATTTAATGTATGATCAAACAAGCAGTTTAGTTTGTAAGAAATAAGATTTGGATGTCAGGAGCTAGTTAAAAAATATCTCAATGAACATAGTATGATTAAATACATCAAACAATCATAATGTGAATGCTATACGATGGTAGATATCACACAAATACAGACAAGGGTGGACTGGACCTCCAGAAACAATAAGATATTCCGGTGGACCGGTTTGATTTGGGATGCAGCAAGTTATTATTATTAGGTGTTCTGTCTTACGACAGGCCCATTCCTTTTGACAGTGAAATTATAACTCCCATGCGCCTTGTCCTCTGGATCCGCCTCCCAGAATGTTATTCTTCCCTTCAACTCATCCAGTATTTGGATCCTACTTCCTCCTAATCTCCTTATTCCCTCAACCTTTTCTTCTATGATGTCATCGTGCAGAAGACAGTTGCTCCTAAGGGTGTATACGTTTCAGTTTGCTTTGAAACGAATAATCAGATCCAAAATGGTTCTCTTCTCACTCATTCTTCTAAGGACGTCTTCATTTGTCACCATAATATAAACTAAAATAAATATACTCATTCAATCCTAAATAATTTTCTTTATTTAAATTTAATTGGGCACTGTCTATTACAAATTGAGTTTATGAATATCATTTTAAGGAATTATAGAGCTTATAATAAAATAAAATTAGAGTTTTAGTTAGAATATAGCTATTAACAATGTTAGGAGAAACATAACCTTATACTTATATAATACAGTAAATACGATAATAAACTTCATTTAGACGTGTTAATTTTAAAAATTTGACCTACAAATTGTTCAAATTCTTTAATAATACTTATTAACCAGACTACATTTTTCCCCTTTGGGGTATTATTTCACTAAACAAACATGACAACCTTTTACATCTCCAGTGCATTAATTATTTTGCTGCTTTTATTTCTAAACTTTTCTCGTATTGTGACATTGAAGTTTTAATTAACGCCTTCGTAAGAGTTGCACTAAACTCAATAGCATTTAGAATGAATAGCGTCGACCGTTCTACTTTCACGTAAACAGTTGCGCCCACATACATTTTTTCAGGGAGGGGAAAAATATATCCCCCCCCCCCTCGCACACACACATGCGTGCAGACCAAACTTTTTAGGCACTAGCATTGGACTCGCAGTGTAATGATACTAAACATATAGAAATTGCAAAGAGCAGGGTGTTTTTCAACCTAAACGCAATCAGTAAAATTATACAAATACAATTTCATTAATTTAAAATAGAAAATAAAATTCTATTCATGGCTCTATAAATAATTTGGTATTATAAAATATAACCTTAAAGGTGAGAATTTGGTGACCTTACATAAATATCCCAAGTATTATTCATTATTATATATTATACAATCATTAAATAACAGTACAATTTTTTAAAGAGGGAAGCCTTAGGAAGCTAAATCTATGAGGATATTTTTTATTTTAGCGAGGTAAAATAAAAGGATTTAATTTATTATAGCTTGGTTTGAAGAAAAAATTACTATAGTGAAAACTAAAAGATTAAATAATGTTAACAATGTTTTCTTGTAAAAGAAAATATTTCATCTATTAAATTAAATTGGAAATTCTAGGGATATGCAAACCACCCCCCTGATCCTCCACCACCCGTTTTTCGTTACTGCGGGCCCCCATGCACGTGATAAGGTACATACACCCTATTTAAGAACATAGAGGTGGTAAGTGACCGCAAAGAAAGTGTACCATCCACCCATTCGCCAAACCATACGATCTGCAGGACTATATGTTGAATTGCTGTTACTTTTGGCAGTCAAATCTATCACAGCAAACAATTTTGTTTAAATATACTTTTAATTTAACCGTTTTTACACTATTCAATAATAATATTTAGCACCGCGTCTTACTACCCGTTCGGGTTATACGCTTTAAGTACTAATTACTCTAATGGATTAGGAATTGGGAAGGTTGAATTAGAGGAAGTGAACCCGCATTTGCGTGGAGGAGAGTGGAAAACCATTTAGTGAAAACCACCCTCAGTTCACCCGACCGAGATTCGAACCTCGATCTCCGCGTCCTCAGCAGTCGAGCTCAACACGACAAGCGCTTTTACACTATTGAAACATGAACTTATGAAATATTAGCTTATATACATAACCGATTGTTTCTGTTTTGTGGAAGTGGTGTCTTATGATTCACTTAAAAATGCTTTAAAAAAATTGAGCGCTGCTAAAATGCTGCGTTCTCTTAATAAATTAAGATAGCAAACCAGCTGGAACAAAGATGGTTGATGACATCAAACAAATTGTCTTCAGTTGTGTTCATGCGTTGTTTACAAAATAAAAATATTATATTTTGTATGGATCTTTCTCTAAGTAAAAAAAAAATTATATTGGTGGCCAATTATAGCAAGATATACGTGCTAGTTTTTTTTGAATGGACATTAATTGGTGCAACGATTAGAGAAAGAACTTTTTATATCAACGTTGATAACATTTTACTATTTTATAAATTTATTTTATAGACATTGATAATATCTATCAAAAGTGACAAATGCAGTTATTTATGACATGACGTACAGACACGTGAAAGTGAAGCGATCTTAGTAACTTTTCCTAGCTTTCAGACAAGGCCCTTCCTATGAAAATTGGAGCATACATTTAATATGGGTATTGGTAGTCGGTTGTGGCTTTCACAATATTCATAATTTGAATCGCCTTAAGAATATCAATAGCTTATTAGTGATATTATTTTAGGAATGATGAAACTTGTTTGTATTAAATTGTATGTATTTAACTATTATTTTCATTTGTTTGCGGGTGTTTCAGAACATTTAGGCAGTTACGTGATTAATTATCTTATAAATATATTTCTATTAGTATGGAGTGTCCTACCGTTAATGGGGTAGGCTTATATCAGATCCACTCTCATAACTCCATTTGTCAAACCATATGATTTATAAGACCAACTGTTGATTTGTTGTATTCATAGATTATTCCTACATTACCTTACCTATTTTTAGAGGAGGATGGGCTGATTAGTATCCTAATTTTATGGATACTTATAGTTAATTGAAATAGAGTTACTATTGAAGAAACATCAGAAAAATATACACATTTTTTTAGAATGAAAATATATATTGGTAATTGTATTGGAGAGTAAACTAATGCTACACTATTGGGAATTTCATGCACACATGAAACTGAAGTAAATTATTCTCTTCGGTTATTTAAGGTTGCATGTGAGTATTTTTTTTTAGAAATGTGTTATCATTGATGGTCAAAAGTATCCCACATACATAACTCGTCACATACAAATAAAATTAGCAAATATTAAATGTCAATTAATAAGGCATCTATTTAGCACACTAAGTGTTTAAGAGCGAATTACTTATTTTGGATGTTTATTTTGAGCTTATATGCCAATATTAGTTTTAGTGACCTATCAAACCGGAGAGTAATAATAACAGTGACTGAAAGAACTAATTAGTAAACACATTGTTTACGTCATCAAAAACCTTTCAGTAAAGTTAAGGGAGCAGCGAACTGAACTTTATTTAAGGTTACTGATGACGCAAATAATATATTTAGAAATTAGTACTTGCATCCAATACAGCAGAGTTTATTAAACCACACGCCTTCCCACATCCTATCATCGCGACCACCTGTCAACGGTTAGTACACCTTCGATAATGACTAAGTTTTTCTCAAGTCCTGCGTTTAGGAGCGAATTTTCTAATAGTTTATTTAAAAGGTATATATTCTAATCCCTGGTCATTCTGGTTCAGAAGAGTTTACCGGCTATTACCTGAATGAATTAATGTGTTTTCACGAGCCCCTCCCTGTAATATCCTTAATATACCCAACGTATGACTCCACCCTTACATATCTCTCTGCAGCTTGTATACACTGATATGGCCGGGAAAGGGAGGCGGGGTGGACTTGTGGAATGGACCATTATTTCACCACTGCACTTAACCAGGGATATATTCCATGTTAACCTGCTATTACGGGAAAACTGGACCATAGCAATTATATTTGAACCTTTAATGGAAAACTCAATTACTCTTTTTGATTGCATACAGAAGAGGATAACTGTGTTTGAGTTGTATGATTGAGTAGAGATTAGGGGTAACTACACGAGACTTGTCTCACAATATTACATTATTAGAAGTGTTCTTTCATATTTGTTCGAAACCCACCTTGGATCATTCTATTTTGTAATATGACACCACCCACATGATTTATATTCTTATGAAAGGTGTCGTTTTTAACATTTCTGTATTCTATAAATATGTCTAAGTACTTTATATATATATATATATATATATATAAACATATGTTAATAAATCATAAGAATACATTGTTTCCAATTTTTAAGTATTTATTAACGTCAAGGTTCTATAAAAAACTTTTATTTTTTACCAACCTTCACTTCTTACTATTCATCCAAGCTACCTACATAATTATACTAATCAAGAAGAGCGATCCATATTTTTTTAAATTTAAAGTTTTGAATGTAATAGCTATGGTCCAATATGACCGCCTCTGCGGTGTAGTTGTCAGAGTTCCTGGCTACAGATTCAGAGGTTCCGAGTTCGATCCCTGAAGTTTAAATATTTTTCCATGGCGCAGTGGGTCCATAACGGGGTAAACTCAGCCTCACGAGGAGAATAATTGAGGAATTAATTAAATAAAGATGAAACGGCTCTGATCTAGAAAACTGAGCTTAGTGACATGAGGGTTAGCTGTGCTGATCTTATAACGCTATCTATCAGAATATGTTGGTAATATTTACGTCAACATACTGAGTCTACTCGATCGGTATAGTTCGCTTGTGGGCTCACGTTATAGAGTTTTATTATTACTATTATTATTGTACAGTTTAACTGTAATGATAGTTTCAACACCAAGGCTACTAACGACTTACTTTGAGGAGTAGGGATTGGAAAAATGACTAAAATTAAACGTACACACTTTAGCGGGGAAAGAGGATGAGGAAATCAAAGTCATCCATCACACGTGTAAAACCACCGACCAACCCACCCAGAAGAGATTAAAGCCTCGACCTCCCATATCACAGGCAAACCACTGCGTCCTGACGTCTTATATCGTGTGATCACTGGAGAAAATAACCGGCCTCGTGATATAGTGGTCAATGCACCTGGCTGCGAGCTTAGGGGTCCCAGTTTCGATTCCAGGCTGGTATTTTTACACCCATTGCTGTTTACAACCTATGGCCTGGGTAAGTTTTTTCATTCAAGTCATATATTTTCCACTACCGTCTTGCTAGGCATGTCTTAGCTTCATATGCCTTATAATTTAACTTAAGACTAGAACAGGCACAACATACAGTCCCCGGCCTTTAATTTATCAATGTGAAAGGGTAAACCCATATTTCACCAGTGATAAATTTTTCGGCTATGCTGGTAATCGAACCCAGGACCCTTAGCTCAGTAGGCAGTCAGATTACCAACTTAACTAGGGTGTTGTCGGTGACCTGGCGGTATAGGGGTAAGGTGTCAGACTTCTGTCTTGGCGGCCGGGGTTTAATCCCATGTCCCGGCACAGATTTATCTGATTACCAAACCCTTCCTTCACCTCTGATAATACATCTTGTGAATGTGGGGAATGCCTGGCCTCCACCGTGGTTCGGATTCCACGTTAAACTGTAGGTCCTCCATTTCATCTCACAATCACCCTACCATTACACATTAGCGTAAGTGCGTACAACCCGAACGGGAAGTAAGACGTGGTTTTAATAATAATAATAATAATAATAATAATAATAACTAGGGTGTTGGATTACAGGCTGGTATCATGGGTAATTTTTCCAAAAGGGGAATTCTCTCAACGGTCACCAGGGTTTGGTTAGTTAGGGTAAAGTAAGATTTAAGATTTCCACTGCTTCCACACCTTCATAATCACTATCAAGACAATATCACCTCATTGCGGGTACGACGTGTATACAACCTCCACAGGTGTACCCTGATCACACAACTAGATACGATATAACTATCTTTCCCAGTCCAAGGTTAACTACGCTAAATTATTTAGCACCGCGTCTTACTACGCGTTCGGGTTATACGCTTTAAGTACTAATTACGCTAATTGATTGGGAATTGGGAAGGTTGAATTAGAGGAAGTGAGCCCGCATTTGCGTGAAGGGAGAGTGGAAAACCATTTAGGAAAAACCACCTCCAGTTCACCCGATCGAGATTCGAACCTCGATCTTCCCATCCTCGGCGGTCGAGCTCAACACGTCTAGCGCGTTAGCCAACTACGTCACCGAGGCGGGTTAAATACGCTAAAAAATACAATGTAAAGGTCTGATCAAAATACGCTCGTTATTGAATTTCTAGCTTGATAAACATCATGCGCATGAAATTGTTCTACAGTAACAAATCTTACCATTTGTCATTGTCAGTTTTAGGGAGTTGGTGTGTCGTGGTTAAAAAGTTCAGTGGGGCTAGTATTATCAGCGAGTTTAAACACGCCACAATGGTCGCGGTAGCTGTCTGCGACTGTAAAGCTAGTCGGCACAGCTTCATTACTTGCACCTTCAACCCCCGTTTCTCCACTACCGTCCCCCACCCACGCCCCCTCAAACACATTTATCTCTTTTTCTTCGGCAATCTCACTCACCCTCATCTCGTTTGGGCTCGTTTTATGAGTCTTTTGTCTCTGGAGCAAACTTTAATTTCAACTTGTGTGGCGGGTGTAATCACCAAAGTTCTTTTGGAGACGGGAGTGCGAAAAGTCACGCAATTTTTATTTTCAAACGTAATCAATAAATAAGATCTGATATAATTTTCCAATTGTTGTGAGCTTTCCCAACATTGAATTTTAAAGAAAAATTACATACGTATTTTTATTTCTCTAAGGGTGTAGCGTGCAATTTCCTAATATATTATGGTTGTACTTTGGGGTGGAGGAACCTTATTTGTGTAGGGATGTGGAAGCAAAAAATTTTTTTAGGGACTTCCAGTCCACCCCTTCCCCCTCCCTCAGTAAATGTATGAAAATTCCATGCCCTATGAGCTATTTGGGGTGGTCCTTCTATACAACTTTTGAAAATTATAGGCTATTATCTTTATAACGTACTTGGAGTAGTCATTCCCATTTTTTTTAAATAGGGATAATTTTGGAATCTAAGTGGGATGGTCTTCCTTCAGCAAATTTTTGAAAAATGAATGTCTCAATTAGCTATTTTTTGCGGTCCTCACTTTGAATTTAAGGACATATATCTTCGTTTAGAAGCTATTCAAAGCCGTCTTCCCTTAGCGATTTTGGAAATTTGGCTGCCCTTGAAGTTGTTTAGAAAGATCCTAGCAAAAACATTTTTGAAAATTGGATGATTTTCGAAGCTATTTGGAGTTGTCATTGACTGTTTTTTAAAACCATACGCATATAGATTTTCTTGCCAAATTTTAAGAATTGAGTGTCTTTATACATTTTTTGAAGTGGAGCACGTTTTTGAAAATTGAATACCTTTATAAGCTATTTGAACTTTGAAGCAGTCATTCAGTTTAATTTTCGAGAATTTAAAAAGGTGTTAAATACAGCTAGAACGAGGCAAACTTATTTCAGGAGGGGCAATTAAACCCCCTACACCGCACTCCCGCTTTTCACCGTTACTAATTTGGAGTAATACTTCCCTAATTTTTCGAAAATCAAATTCGTTTAAAAGATATTTAGAGCTGTACTCCCTCCGAATCTTTTTTAAATTTAGATGCCCCTAAAAGCTACTTGGAATCGTCCTTCCCTAGACATTTTTGAAATTTGAATGGCCTTAGAAGCTATTTGGAGGGCTTCGCGCATGATATTTTCTGGCATTAAGATGCCTCTAAAAGCTATTTGAGGTAATCTTCTCCAGCCAAATTTTGAAAATTAGATGTATCTAAAAGAAATTTGGAATTGATTTAATCTTCATAGCTTCATCTACGATAATATCCGAGAATTGTAAATATATAGGGGACAAATTATTTACTGCTCATTCTATCCCCCTATTTTGCCTACACTGGTCGTGTTCTAACATAACTTATACCTCTTGCTTTAAAAAAACACATTTAGTTTTTTATCCATCCCTAGCACTAGGAGGCGTATTAATTGGTATTAGTCTTAGCTAAATTGTCTTTTCAGTTTCCTGAAACCAACCCATTGGCTCTTAAACCTTTATTCAGACTCTCTTGCCCCTTACGTATAGGAATAAACAGAACATTTATATATTAATTGTATAAATTAGAATATTCCTAAAATTTTATAAATATAAGTGCACCCATGAAATAAAAAATTAGAACTAATTTTAATATTTTTTTAAAAATTTAAATTACATCCAATCAGAGAGCAGGAGGCGTGGTCACGTGACCAAATCCAACCACTAGCAGCTCTGTACTATCACGTCAGTCTAACTACTTTGGAGTAATACTTCCCTAATTTTTCGAAAATCAAACGCGTATAAAAGATATTTAGAGCTGTACTCCCTCCGAATCTTTTTTTAATTTGGATGCCCCTAAAAGCTACTTGGAATAGTCCTTCCCTAGACATTTTTGAAATTTGAATGTCCTTAGAAGCTATTTGGAGTGCTTCGCGCATGATATTTTCTGACATTAAGATGCCTCTAAAAGCTATTTGAAGTGATCTTCTCCAGCCAAATTTAGAAAATTAGATGTATCTAAAAGAAATTCGGAATTGATTTAATCTTCTCAGCTTCATATACGATAATATCAGAGAATTGTAAATATATAGATAGGGGACAAATTATTTAATGCTCATTCTATCCCCCTATGCCGCCTACACTGGTCGTGCTCTAACATAACTTATACCTCTTGCTTTAAAAAAAAACACATTTAGTTTTTTTTATCCATCCCTAGCACTAGGAGGCGTTTTAATTGGTATTAGTCTTAGCTAAATTGTCTTTTCAGTTTCCTGAAACCAACCAATTGGCTCTTAAACCTTTATTCAGACTCTCTTGCCCCTCAAGTATAGGAATAAACAGAACATTTATATATTAATTGTATAAATTAAAATCTTCCTAAAATTTTAAAAATATAAGTGCACCCATGAAATAAAAAATTAGAACTAATTTTAATAATTATTTTATTTACATTACATTTATTTAGATTATTACTCAACGCGAGTTTTTTTAAATAGATTATTATTTAGGCGTCAGACTTACAAACTAATTTAAATTTATAACAGACACAACACTCATTTAAACGATTGTGAAATCTTACCAATGATAGTTGCTTATATTAAGAATCGAACCTGGGAACTTTTAACTAAACATACATGCTACTCGTACTAAACGTTGGCCCCACGATCAAACTTTAGATTCTCAATATACTGAACTGAACTGCCGATAATGGGAAGGTCGAAGTTTGTGTTGGGTGTATATGAGACCTAGGTGTAAGTTCTACAACCTCATGTGTGTTTTTGGCACCACTTCTTACTACCTGTTCAGACTATACGCATATTCACTAATTACGATAATGAGTTAGCGATAAAATAATTTAAATTTGGAGTAAATGTACCCACATTAACGTGGAGGGAGTGTGAAAAACAATTTATGAAAATCATCTTCAGTACACCCGACCAGGATTCGAACCCTAATATCCCTGCCATTGGCAGTCTGTAAGAAAATTAAGGTGAGATTGACTATATTGATATATAGTTTGTTTTATGTGCACTCAGTTTATCTTCCCGTTCTATCAGGATTTAACTACACTGATTGGGTAGTTATGATGAATATAGCTTTTTTTTAAGTGCTTGAATTTAGATAGAGGCCAAGTGAGAAATTTTGGGGTTTGAATCTCGGTCGGGTGTACTGAGGGTGGTTTTTCCTGAATGGTCTTACACTCTCCTTCTGTGATAGGGCAGGTACACACCCTCTAAATTAAACCTTCCTCATCCCTAGCTTATTAGCGTAATTAGTAAATAAGCTTGTAGCCTCAACCATTAGTAATACGTAGGGGAAAAAAAAAGAATTACCAGCCTTGGTACTTATAGACGGGTATTTGATCCCTGACATTCCCGTTACAGGCAAACCACAGATACTAGCCTGACGATTATCCACGTGCCCACCTATGTGAGTTATATTAAGATTTAACGTGTACATAATTAATATTTTAAATGTGTTTTTATATACGCACATTTATTTTGTTTTATTACTTTAATATATGCAATTTCAGGAAATGAAAACATCAGTGATAAGTTCACAAGCTGTTCAACTTTTGAAAATGGAACTAAAGCATTCATTATTTTCGAATAGACAATCAACTTTATATCCATGGTATATTTTACTATCAAGTTTCCAAACTTTGCTCTTGCACACTAACTAGTTGCCTGTCAAAGAAATACGATGGAATTGTAAAGGACAGGAAATTGATTCAAGAGCTCTATATGAAGAAAATGAGATGTGAGAGGAATTATTGCCATTAAAAGCAGTGAGTAAGTAAATAGAGTATTCTCTTGAAATGATCGCAGTGAACTGATTACATTTGCGTTAATTTTGTTGGCCCAGTGGTAGTAGTTATCCATGGAGAAATATTGTAATGTTCTGTTATTTTCTTCATAGCTTTACTCGTGGAGAATTTATTTCTTTTCCATCGTGTCTCACTACTCGTTTTGGTTACACCCCCCCCACACACACATTTATGTAAAGATATTAATTACGCTGATGGAGTTTGGATGAAAAAGGTAGAATTTTAGAGGTAATAATATATTCGCTCTCGCTTGGAAAATTATTTAAGAATAAATGGTACGGTGCACAGCAACGACTTTATCTCTTTCTTTAATATTAAAATAGATAATTTAATAAAAGCTAGTAAAATTTGTGAAACGAAATAATGTACACCGTTGTAGAAAAATTCAACCTAAGAGCATAAAAGTAATAATATATACAAGTGTATCACCCAAACGGGTAGTAAGATGCGGTGCTAAAACTATATGTATACACCATTACATTAACATTGAGAAAAGAGGGGCATATCTGTCCACCAAAGAGAATAACAATCAATTTTATATTTGTAAGTAATCCATGAAATTATATATTCGCCCATCCCTAAAATAAACTACTGGTTTTATAAAACTATATACCAGATTAACTTTGTTTACTTTAACAGTACTACAACTTTACAATGATAAGCTATTTCGTATTTCAAATAGTTGCGGATCTATGACCAAAATTGGAAATTTCCTTTTTTTAAAGTGCCTTCAAGGTCATTTTCATGGGGAAACGAAAAGTGCCAATTTGTTTGTAATGTTAAACACTTTTTATAATAGTTATAAAATTTAATTAAAATCATTAGACTGGATTTTGAGAAAATTGATTTTATTTCTTCTTTCCCTTCAGTAAACCCCTTAATTTTAGGGTTGGATATATAATTCTAAAAACTCTTTGGGAGAACTTTATGAAAACCGTAGATTCCAAGTTTTAGCTCGATCAGTAAAATAATGGTAGCTCCAGTACAAGATATAGACAAACATCAACCCAAAAACAATATTTTCTGTTTCAGGAGGTCCTGAAAAGTGGACATTTATCGAAATCTCAAGTTTGATTATTTTGACACAAAACTTTTCTCTTCGGGGTGTCGGGGCAAAATAAAAAAAGAGCATCACATTCCACCAAAGAGCATAAATAAGTATCATACACTGTTACAAAATCATTAAGAATAGAGGAACGTCTGTGTCCACTAAATAGTATAACAGCTTAAGTTTCAAGGAATTGATTAAAAAAATATATATAGTTGACTTGTATCTCAGAAACTATTTATTTTATAAAAACATATTTTAAACAACAGATTTTTACATTTAATAGTACTATATCTTTATAATTTACAATGATAGATTATTTCGTATATCAAAATTGGAAATTTTTGGAAAAATGAACATTTCACTTTTGTTTGTAATGTTAAACAGAGTTTAGATACAAAATTTAATCAAAATAGTTACAGAAAATTTAGAAAAAATCTATTTTTTTCTTTTTGTCCTTCAGTAAACTATCCTTAATTATAGAGTTAAATATCTTATTCCCAAAACTCCTCGGCAAGACCTTATGAAAACACTAGATACCAAGTTTTAGCCAAATCTGTTAATTGGTTTCGCCTCTAGTTTGAGATATAGACAGACAGACAAACGGACGAACAGACAAATAAACACAAAGACAAACGGAATTGTAAAAACAATTTTCTCAGTTTCAGGGGGTCATAAAACGTCGAAATCTATCAAAATATCGAGCTCTATTTTTTGACGATAACAATACTTCTTTCTTTGAGGGGTTGAAATAAATAAATAAAAACTCTATAAACTCAAGCGGGATTCAAACCCCGATCTCCTCATCACTGATCATTTATTCTAATACGAAAGTGATATGTTAGATCATGCAACCGTCAATGAGCCTAATAGTTTTAAAGCTATTCATCATAGTTAACAGTACTAGAACCCGGTTTAGTGGCTGCATGATCTAGCGCACTACGCTAGAAGTAGACTTTACTGCCAATGACGGGAAGATAGAGGTTCGAATCTCGGTTGGGTATACTGAGGGTGGTTTTTAAAAATGGTTTTACCCCCATGCCTCCATACAAATTCGGGTACACTTCTTCCAAATATAACCTTTCTAATCTCTAAAAAGCATTAGGGTAATTAGTACATAAGCGTATTAACCGAACGGGTAGTAAGACGTGGTGCTAAGAAAAGATAAATTAAAAAACCACTATTAAACACTTAAACTCATTATGAACAACATGAATAAAAATAATATCTATAACTGGATTTATTAGAGTTAAATTTTTATCAAATAGAAATCCAACCTATTTTTAGAATCACAAATATAAATCACAAATCTCGAATTCTAGTAAAATGTATTTAATAATTTAGTAAAAATTAATTTAAAAAATTCTGGTTCTAAATATTGAAATAAGTTTGATGTATATGTAAATATCTTATTATATGTTTTTTTAATTTAAGACCTAAAATAAACTATTTTCAAGATCAATAAAGGTATCTGTCGCTCTTCTGTATAACTAGTTTAAACTGTTGGAAACTAGATTTGACATAGATTGTCGTAAAACTATTACACTGGTGTTAACAATAAAAGTATATTTATATACATTGATTTTCTTAAGAATGGACATTTGAAACAGGTTCTAAAAACGCAAGCATGTTTTAGCAGTAAACATCCGAACATTAAATTATTAGGTTAGTTTTTAGGTAATGGATTGTTATAACAAAAGTGACAGCTGCAGATCACGTGACTTGACGTATGAATACGTGAAATAAGATCTCGTAGTTTTCCATTAGTCACCCATTAGTAAGAAAATTGGGGTGTACAGTCCGCTAACCCCGAAATGTAGCAATCTTACCTTGAAAGGTTACATTAGTATTTGCTGTTTACCAAACCTTTCCACATCACGGATCCCCTGAAGCCAATAATATATCGACACCGAGAATGCAAGTGTTCTATGTCCAATTATTCACTTTTGTGTAAAAGAGCATTGAAGTTTGACCTTGTGTATAAAACGAATGTTACTTGTTGACAACTCGAGTTTGTATCTTCACAAGTAATTATATAGTAGTCTCAATTTCACCGTAGGGAAATCATATGCATTCTAAATAAATATAAACACCAAATATCTCAAATTTAACAATTTTGGAGATAGAACACTTGCATTCTC
>CABFOW010000378.1:237309-266056 GCA_902141385.1 Timema californicum | reverse complement strand
CACGCAAATGCGTGTATACTTCCTTTAAATTCAACTTTCCCAATCCCTAACTCATTATCGTAATTAGTAGATTTGCGTACAACCTAAACGGGTAGTAAGACGTGGTGCAATATTAACAAATACAAAATAAGTCAGTTTTCTTCAATAGATGGCTACGGACCCCCACAAGACACTTTGCAAGCCCCAGGTTTGTCGTCTCTCAGTGACAGTATGGTGTAGTTTTTAAGATAATAGGTTAATGGAAAAACTGGCAACTTTCAGATTAAACGCAGTGTAATTAGAGGGGGGGGGAAGATAATGTTATTTTATTTGTTTTGGAGAGAGGCTACGAATTTGGTGACTATGATTAACTATTGAAGTATTTTAAAACACTTGTAAAGATAAATCATCTATAAATATATTAATTATGTAGATACCTACATTAAAGACCAGCCTCGGTGGCATAGTTATAGCTAACGCACTAGTTTTGTGTTGAGCTGGAATACCGAGGATGGGGAGATCGTGGTTCGAATCATTCTCGCTTGAACTGGGGTGGTTTTTTCTAAATGGTTTTCTATTCTCTTTTCACTCAAATGAGGGTTCTCTTCCTCTATATTAAACCTTCCCAATTCATAACCTATCAGTGTGATTAGTACTTAGGCGTATAACCCGAACGGGTTGTAAGACGCGTTGATAAATTAATAGAAAATATAACTTATATTAACTAAACAAAATATCTAAGATTGAATAACAATAAATTTAGATATAAATCATAATCGTGAGAACAATACCTTATAAAACAGAACTAAACAACCAATCGTGAAGTCGTGAGCAAATAAAAGGTTAGTTAAAAACATTGACAAAATTTGTATTTGAAATGTCAAAAATTGCTGTCTGAAAAACACGTACACAATTATTCTGTGGGAGGGGGAAAAAACATTTTCTTTAACACTGTAGCAGTCACTTTAATAGTGAATGATCAAAACAAATTGTTTATCGTTGTTGAGTTACACATTTACTTTGTTGAGAACTAGACCGGTCACGAACTTAAACAACTTCGTTGATACGACCAAGTTCAATATCATTTCCCTCACACGTTCCATTCGAATGGGCCACAAGATGAGTTGGACATATATATATGACCACGTATGAGCACAGTGATGACACGTCTAGCAAGTTGATTGAATAGCTTTAGTGGGTATATTTTTTAAAATAACATCACGACATCACACGACCTGAGAGTTCCACGGCCTTAGACTTCCGTTGCACTTGACTGTTGATGACAGGATGACGGGGTTCAAATATCGAACAGGTTATTCGGGGTTGGTTTCTCACTTGCTAGTTTTACTGCGTTTTTCTAATTCTATTTCCACGCTTATGCGGCTGCAATTTGTTCTAAGCTCCTCAATATAACTTAACAACCTTATCGCTAATGGAATAGGACATGTTATGTTTACTTTTATGAATTATTTTGGTAAAACACGCGTTTAGATGAAAATTGCCATTTACACCTAAAAAAAACAAATAAATGTTTAACATTTTTTACAAGGTTTTTAAAGCGCTCTTTCTAAACCGACTGCTTATATCAATAAACGACTTATAAACTAATTTAAATCTAAAACAGACAAAACACCCAGCTTCCTTTTGTTAATTCATCACTGTGAAAGGGGAAACTCACAATTCATCAAGGAAATTTTTTTCACACATTCCAGGAATTGAACCCGACACCTTTAGTTTAGTAGACAGACACGATATCTACTGGGCTAAGATGTTGGGCTTAAACCTTTTTTAAAAGAAGAAAATATACAAGAGATTTCAGTCAAATGAGATGGAATGATTGATTAGGGGTGACGAATAAACATTTAATATGGATCGAAATCAATAAAGATGAAATAAAAAACTACTAAAACTTCGTAAACTATTTTTTGTTTGGTACTTCCAAAATCTCCCTTATAAAGCCAACCCCGCCCCCCCCTTCCCCATCAAACGACAAGCTGATGTTGAATCTCTAATAGGAGATACGACAAAGAAGTTCATTAAGTGCGGAAGGGTGTTTTTCTTTCATCTTTGATCATTTACCTCTCCTTTTCACGGTTGTTTCTTTGTCACTATCACCCAAGTTACCGTAATTTCTGAGTTAACTTAGCTTATGTGTGGTTTAGTTTCTCAGAGAGAGAAAGTATTGAAATACTTGGAATTGTTGGCCTCAAGATTACGATGGATCTCTACGTTTTATATGCATTAGAACTAAAAAAAAAGATGGGTCTTAAAATTCTTTTTATCTATAGATTTATCACTCGTTCTGTATTTAGGGCTACAGTTGAAACAATTTTGATGGATTTTGATGAAATTTTATAGTTAAGATATTATGTGGGATGCAGAAATTTTATTTTTAACTTTAAAATTCAGGGTATTTTAAAGATAAATTGTTTTTGAAAATTCAAAATATTTTGGAAGTGAATATAACAATTTGGTTCAAAATGTACATCTGTGTGGTGATAAATAAGCGTATATATTTGAATTTGAAAGTTGTTAAAAATAGTTATTTTGTTCAGAAAAAAAATATCTTATAATCCACCTCGGTGGCAGCATAATCTAAGGCATCACTCTCAAAATAAACTACACTGCCGCTAATGGGGATATCGGGGTCCAATTCCAGTCAGGTGTACTGAGAGAGGTTTCCCTAAATGGTTTTCCACTCATCCTCCAAGATAATGCGGGTACACTTTTTATAAATTCAAACTCACTAATATATAAAACATTATAGTAATTAGTACAAAGTCGTGTAACCTGAACGGGCGGTAAAACGTAGTGCTAAAAAACCCAAATATATGCTGGATTAAATATATTAGAAAAATCTTAATATATTATTTATTATGATGAAGAAAGCATATTTATAGGTAGTTTGCTGATACGTTAGTTTCAGCTGCAATTGTTTCTTACACACTTGAAAACGGATAATGTCAATCTAAAATCTTCGGAATAAAGATTATATTTCAGCTTAAGTAACTAGAGATTTATTTTCAGTATTTGCAAAATACATTAAAATAATAAAGTTTTTTGGGAAATCACAAAAGTGTTATTTTATAAAAATAAACCGTTCTCATGTATTTCAATAACGTAATACCTTCTTACGACTTTTATCAGGCAAACTGAGATTTTGAGTGTTCGCTAAGTCAAGTGAGGGATGATTGTCCTTTTGTGATCCCAATGAGACAACAAGAAGTCTATTATCCCGAAGTGAGTGGAGTCACCTTCAATTCAAAGTAGGCCTACCTACCATGAATCTAATTAAATATCCGGATAAAATTAAGTTCGTGGAAACGAAATGAACAAAACTTCGTTTTATCTCAAAACAAAACACTCATACATTACGTAAGAACACTATTGTTTTCGTGCTATATTCTGTAATACATTAAGTTTCAAGAATCTACTGACCTGCTAGAGTCAGTAAGATGGTTTATACCATACTCGACTTTTCATGAAAATCATGCAATTTCGCTACTTATGAATTTTTCCTAATTGTATCGATTCGTATCTATTCACTCAACATTTCCCTATCACCCCTACCTAAATAAATATATTATTCTTTTAACTTGAAAAATGATACCTGGACACGTGAGTCAAACCCGGAACCTTTGTCTCAGTGGTTAGATCATTGGCGTGATAAGCTAAAGGTCCCGGTTTCAATTCCCGTGTCTAAGTGTCATTTTTAAATTTAAAAGAATATTATTATATATAAATGTGGCTATAATCTGTAACTAGAAACTTTGTTATGGCTTGGCTATTTAATCCATCTAAAATAAATACAGTTCTTAAAAAATGCGTAATATTGATGTTTACAAAATGGTACACGTCCCCCCCGTAGGTCAGTGACTAGGCATAAATCAAATATGACAACCTGCTGAAGGTGTTTTGATCTCGCTTAGTGGGAAATAAATGGTTTAGCATAAATGAAACAAATGTGTAGAATAATAGGTTTATACCATTTTATTTTTGATCTATCTAATTATATTGATACATAGTTTTTAAGCCTGTCTGTGATAGCATTTTTTCTACGATATTAGCCAACCTAACGTTACCTAGCCTTCACGTAGTAGATGCAAGGCTGGTAAACTATGGCGTAAAAGAAAAACACGTGTAAAATTCCTTAGTGCATTTTGGCGGCATGGTCTAGGTTCGATTCCTGGAATTGCCTAACATTTTAAATTAATTAATAAATAAAAAGTTGGTGTGTGTATTGTATGTTTTATAATTAAGTACATTTGTAAATGTTGAACGTATACACTCGATTGATTCAGAAAATAAACGAGCAATTGAATTTAAGATACAAGTTATATCTTATCAAAGACGTTAAGTTGGTACGTGATAGCTTCAATATAAAATCAAATTATTTAATTAGATTTGTTAAATAATTAGTAATAAGTTATATTAAGTGGTGGATGTACCCATAGTGTTATTAACTGTTAACTGAGATACCACGGTTCAATAAAGGGGGAAAAAAATGCTCTAAAAGGTTTTTGATTTTTAATTAGCTAGTTTTATATTCTCTTACCCGTCAAATGTTGATGCATTTCTACCAAAATAACCTTTTATTCACTATCCCAATATTACTAGTCTGTTAATACAGACGTGTTTAATATATCAATGAAATAATAATCATATTAAAACATAATATTATAATTAGAGTCTAGATTATATTTCTTTTTTTAATCACATGTTAATTTAGGAAACATGTATTGAGGTTTAATAACTTCTCGAAACTTAAACTATGTTGAAACGCAACCTTCCTTGTAGATATTGTAAATACTGTAATATAATTGTTTATTATTCCTGAAATGTGTTTTGTTGCGATTTGAAGGAATAAATAATTAAATATGTATCATTTAAGCTACCGAGTCAGATAAAAAATAACATTTCCAAAATTAATTATGTATTTTGGGGTAGTTTTCATGATGTACTCTACATAACTTGAATTACTAATTAGTACATAAACTATTTCATGTTGTTGTAAATGAGAACTGGTCTGCCACATAACATTTTCAACAACAGTCATTTGATACTCTATAATACATTATTACCTACATACATATGATTCGTTTCATTTAATAGAATACATTGACAATATTTAAAAATATTCATATTTAAAGACAACACAAAAATTGTATTTACACTATAACAGTTCAAGTATTAAGAAATAAAAATGTTACACGAATGGAATTTTATTATTATGAGAATATGCTACACAAGACCTATTACTTTGTGCCTTACAATCTATTTTATAAGTCAGGAGAGAAATTTAATTAAATCTGTTCGTCGTATACCCGAGCGAAATATTGCATAAGTCAACTTTCTTTGCTTGTCCAAATCAAAGAGCTTGTTAATTTTATCGACAACTCAGATAATTTGTGATTTTTGTAAAAATGTATAGCTCACCTTACGCTTACGGTCTAATAAAGTTAGAAAAGCAACAACAAATTAAACAAAAATAATTAAAATTTGTGTACCAATAATATAAATACATTTTGAATTTATAAACATTGTGTAATATACGCAATGAAATTGATCCAAGTTGGTAAAAAGAAGAGTATCTTTGTCATGATCAATGCGTGATATCTACTGTACACAGAGGTCTGCAATTAAAAAAATTAGTAGCCCCTGTACACGAACATATGCACCTCAAAGCAGGAATTTTAAAATTTAAAGTTATCTTCCACGTACAGTACATTCATCAAAATATAAACAATTCTCCTGATAATGCCGGTTAATTCAACTAGTTAATCATGAATCCATTAACTTAGTTCTACCATAACAGTTTGAATTGGTTTTAATCGTTACAAAAGATCAAATTGACCAATTTGTATTATGTACTAAAGTAAGAAAATATATTGAGAGTATAAATTGATTTGGGTCATACCGCTTTGAACTCACACGATGTAATAATTTAAAGCTCGACCAAATCTAAATTTGAAGATTCTCAAAATCTCATTAAACCTAGTTTGTAGTCGGTTTAACAGCCAATTAAATAACATAAATTACATCAAATTTGGAAATCAATATTACAAAAGTTATTAATAATAATATTACTTGAGCCAATTATCGTAATTTCTTAATTAAACTCGTGAATATTAAAAATTATATAATAGTAAATTTTATAATTGTAATACACTTACAGATTGAAAATAATCATCACAAATTATTAGTAGGGCCTAATAAAATATGATAATCATAAGAAACCTTCACAAACCACTTAGTGAAAAATTATAATAGAATTATTTATAAAAAAGTACTAAACTTGAAAAAAACTATTCCAAACTTGGTGATATTTGATTAGTTATACTTAATGCATAATTGAACTTGAAACAGAAGAGCTAAACATGAGCTGTTTGTAAACATACATTAAATAAAAGTATTGTTATTTTTACAAACAATTCTAAACCGTTCTAAAATAAAATATAGGCCTACACAATTCAAATTATAAAATAAGTGATATAGATGGCTATGTATTGAAAGCGCACAGGTCGAATTTTTGTACCTGGTTTCAATAAAATCAAAAGCACACAAGGTAGTTGCACCATTGTCTGTAGTCTCTGAGCTCCATATGACAACAACGTTTGTTGACATCGGACTAATCTAACCTAACCAAACCTAACCTAGCGAGTACTAAGTAATGAAAAGCTATTAAAGTCTGCAGATTATATTTTGGATAGTTATATTCAACGTGATAACTCATTCCCGCTATCACCATGGGCACAAGATGGTTTGCCATGTTGCAACGTTTTCCAGTAGTTGTTTTTTAACTGTGTGCTTTTGATGCAAGGTCTAGGTGCGTTTTTTATACAAATCTTCGTGCGCTTTTTAAACGAGGTTTCTCCCTCTTGTACGCTTTCAATGTTCTGCGGATAGATCATGAATACAAATACAATATTTGCACCAACAGAGGAAATGAAGCAAATAAAGCATAACATAACATATTAATTCTAGCCTATACTGTTGGGTTTATAACCTTAACCCAAAATTAATAACAAATTAGAAATCGATTTAGATTCAATAGATAAATATCAATATTATATTATTTATATAAATGGTAAATTAGTTAATTTCAATTTCAATTTTATTTATAATAGTTCTGAACAACAGTCGCAATACTAAAAACAGGCCAACACTGAAAAATACATAAGAAAGTGACAACATAATATTGTAGAATAATCACAAGAGCATTGCGATTTGTGAATGCGGTTGAAAGGAGTTATCTAAGAAATATATTATGGAAACACTTATATGAACAAAGTGAGTGATGAATGGATGCTGCAGAAGTGCGGGTTGAAAGGGCATCCAATATGTCGATCATCTGAAAGAGGCATCTTACGTTGGTTTGGGTATGTTGAGAGGTTACGGGTGGATCGAGTGACGAAGCAAATGTATGAAGGTAGAATGTGTGGATCCAAAGGAAGGGATAGGGTGTATAAGACTTGGCTAAATATTGTAGACAAATGTGTGAAAAAGAGAAACAATAAGAGTTTTAAGAATAAAAAATCACTTATGAATTGATGTATGGATGCAGTTGAAGTAAAGGGAGTGTGCAAGGATAGGGAAGTGTGGAGAAAGTTTTTGAAGACGGATTGAGTACGGAGTTGTTTTTTGAGCTATACCAGGGGTCTCCAAACTTTTCGCTATGTGGGTCACATAATATATTTTACACATTTTTGCGGTCTAAAGTAACGTTCACCTGTTCTTCAGGTAGCATTATTTTTGTCCTGAATGTCTTGACATGCGCAAATCGATTATAAATCAAATTAGTTTCAACATGCAAATTTAGATTCAAGTCATATGGCCAGTCACATCTATAAAAAAAATCACTTTCCAAGGACAGTCAGTGTTTGATAAAAGTGATTGATATTGATTATTCTAAGTGAGAAATGAATCAATTTATATCTAATAAACTATATTTATAATACTTAGTCAATATAATCACTTTTTTAAATTAGGTAATATCTTTCAGAACTTTCCTTTGATAACGCTCTACCGGGATACTTGGAACTACCTAAAAATCGTCACAGTCAAGCCGTTCTGTCATCTGTATAAGGAATGGTGCCTGCGACTGAAAATGAGGGTTTGCAATTCCGACAGCACACTGTGTTGGTGTCATGGGGGGAAGCACGCGTGCGGACCGAAACTGGACATATTAAATAAACTGTGTGGTTAATGAATAGCGAAGAAACACAATTAATTTGTTTTTTTGATAAAATCTTGGAACGGGCCGGATATAATCTTGTGGTGGACTGGATGTGGCCCGCGGGCTGTAGTTTGGAGATCCCTGAGCTATACGTACAGTATATTGCCTACCCCAGAATTGTATGTATGTATGTATGTATGTATGTGTGTATGTATGTATGTGTGTATGTATGTATGTATGTATGTATGTATGTATGTGTGTGTGTATGTATGTATGTATACATGTATGTAATGTAATGTAATTTATGTATGTATGTATGTATGTATGTATGTGTGTATGTATGTATGTATATATGTGTGTATGTATGTATGTATGTATGTATGTGTGTATGTATACATGTATGTAATGTAATGTAATTTATGTATGTATGTATGTATGTGTGTATGTATGTATGTATGTATGTATGTATGTGTGTATGTATATATGTATGTATGTGTGTATGTATATATGTATGTATGTGTGTATGTATATATGTATGTATGTGTGTATGTATGTATGTGTGTATGTATGTATGTGTGTATGTATGTATGTATGTATGTATGTATGTATGTGTGTATGTATGTGTGTATGCATGTATGTATATATGTATGTAATGTATTGTATGTAATGTAGTGTATGTATGTATGTATGTATTACGTCAAGGTAAGATTGCTACCTTGCATAGTAAACGCAGTGTATTTACAAGCTTCATACCAAATCTTCATTTTCAAAGTCGTTAGCACATATATAATCTCGAAACTTATTTTTTTATTACTAGAATAAGAAACATGTGTTGGGCCAAATTTTTAAAACATATAATATCAGCTTACGAATTAACTCTAATAAACGGGCAAAGGCTTATTTTATGATTTATAAAAAGTTTCTAACACTAACACTTGACCTTACAAAAAATGTCTATTCATTTATACTAGTGTATTTCTAGACAAGTTTTATTATACAAATTTGAAATATGGATTAGTTTGTATTTTTAGGAGTGTATGACTTACATTTTTTGAACCAATTGATTATATTATCATCATACGACCTACAAACTAACTTAATCTTTGAACAGACACAGTCATAGAGACAGTCAATTCATCACTGAAGGAGAAATACCCGATTTTCCCCAGCTAAGAATTTACTTTTTAAAGTGTCAAGAATTGAAACTAGTATTATTAGATCGGTCGTTCGACGCACTACTGACTTTATTAATATATTTGATGGAATATCAATTAGCTGTGATACCCCATAAGAAAATTTTGATAGGACTAAAGTTACGGTGCAATACATTTATACACGAGTCACGTAATGTACAACATACAATATGAACATCCATTAATGTTATCAGGTCGATTTAACAGGATAGAATGGGAAATTAAACCCAGATTAGCAACCATTTATCTTCAATTTAGAATCATATTCGTGGAGAGAATAATTCACCCATGTGAGTTTTAAACTGTATTTGAAACACCAATCCGCATAATAAATCTTACGAGTTTAAAACAAAACAAACCTCGTGTTCTACGTGTTTAAAAAATTATGGGATAGTGGAATTAAAGCTGGTAACATTAAGATGGATAATATATTGGTTTGTGTAGAGTAGAGAATTAGACTAAAAGCTTTATGGCTATTATGAAAATTAGATAATTATGTAACTATGTCAAGTTTATCAAGCCTGCATAGATGTTTGTGGACATACATAACGTTAGTAAATGATGACGGAAGAAGCATTTATTCTAATAATGACACTTGCACTTTATATTTTTATTGATTATACAAATATTTTAAATAAGCTTAATTTTTTAACATTTTAAAATATCGTGTAGCATTAAGGTGCGATGGAAGGGGATAGGAGAAAAGACCAGTCTCTTTGCGGTTTTTATGGCAAAACTTTTTTTGCCAAAATAAATAAAATATTGCTCCATTACAAACATAGAGTTTAATTTTCTTCACATGTTGATATCAACAGTTCCTGAATATCTGTCAGGAGCATGGTGGAATTTACTGGAGCAATATTTGATTTATTTTCGTCAAAAAACTGCAAAAACACTGTTTTTTTCTCGCGTCCCTTTATATCCCACCTTAATTTTAAATTCGACCAAGTTAAAAATATACTCACGGATATACATACATATATATGTATATATACTCAATACTTAATCTGGATATGAGACGAATAAGGACGGCTTACTGGTAGAGCATTGACACGCAAAAAGTCAAAGAGTCACGAGTTTTTAGACTCCCGTGTCCAGGTTGTAATTTTTCACTCAATTGAATTTTATTACAGTATCAAAACATCCTGTTGACAACTTATAACATAAACATAATACTCGCACTGAAAGAGCTACTGTAGTAAACAAATTGAACCATTTATAAAGTTTTGGTTTAAATAACTGATACCCACTTAGGTAACCGTATGGTCTAATGCACCACTCTCGTAATAAAATAGACTGCGCTGATGACATAAAGATCAGAATTATATTCCGGTTGTATATACTGTGGGTGGTTTTCCCCTAAATGGTTTCCCCACCCTCCCCCCCACGCAAATGCGGGTACACTTAATCTAAATTCAAACTTTCTCATCCCTAACACAGTAAAGTAATTAGTAACATAGGCGTGTAGCCCAAAAAGGTAGTAAAGCGCCGTGTTTAAAAACTGATATATTTATATATACTACAACTACATATTTTAAATTATTCAATTTGATGCAAGCCTGGTAAGTACAGGGGTGATCCAAAAGTCGTGCAACCCTGTTTTACTAAGGATATTTCTCGCAGAAGAACATAGAAATTGAACATGTTGTTTATATGTGTGACAACACTGTAATGTTGGCATGGTGTTGTGCAGGTTGTGTGACCTTGAGACAGGCACTAGGTCTAGCCAGTTGAGTTACAGCGCATTTGAAAGTGTAAGATGAGTTTTTTCACGAGCAGACCGAGTATTCATTTTAGAATATAAATTTAAGGCCAACTCGTACATAGAATGCCAACAATCGTTTGTGAGCAGTTTTCCAGATTCACGCGTGTTGAATAAATCAACATTAGGCCAAATTGATGGTACAAAATATAGGTTATTTTTTTGGGTTGCGTTGGGTGACATTTGGATAAGCCTGTATATAAGACTATAACTGAATTAGCTCACTCGTCACGAGATTTCCTACAAAGTAAAAGGTTGTAGGCTCGATCGATGACTAGGCTGAAGCTTTAAACCTTTGAGAAACTGAAACTTCCCCTCTCATATTGATGTTATGACCACCTGTGTGTTACTTTTAATACTATATCATTGGCGTGTCAATATAAGTTGATTCGCAAAGTTTAGTCTAAACACCGCAAGTCAAATTAATAATAGTTTTAATCAATTATTGAATAAAATAAACAATATTTGACAGTAAAATTTACGTACTCTACAGCTATAGATTAAATATAGTAGAAAGTAAAACTCATTTAATTTTAGCTGTCATGTATTAATTTAAAAGTAGTTAAATTAACCTTACATGCCTGCTCATATTCAAGGTAATTTTATATCCATTATAATTATTTTAACAGTACAACACACGAACAAAATAATAAAGTTTAATAGAGGTAGCTGATGGCTTAAGTTTGCAATTTGTAAGTTCAATTAGTATTTTACAGATAAAACGGATCCTAATATTAATAATATTAATATTTAGCACTGCATCTTACTACCCGTTCGGGTTATACGCTTTACGAGGGTCATCCAGAAAGTAAGGTTACAAGTAAGGTTGACTTTGCAGAACAATACCGCCGCGAATATCCATCGGAAGCTCGTGGAAGTTTATGGTAGTGATGTGATGAGTCGGCAACATGTCACGAAGTGGGTTAGGTTGTTCAGAGAAGGCCGTACTGATACTCACGATGAGGCAAGGATGTGGGAGACCATCAGTGATTTCTAACGAACTTGTGCGAAAAATTGAAGAACAAGTGCAAAATGACCACCGTGTGACGCTTGACAACCTTCACGAAAAATTTCCTGGCAATTCTCGAAGCCTCCTTTGTGATATTGTGTCGGAAAAAGTTGGTTACAATAAGTTGTGTGCGAGATGGGTGCCCATAATGCTCACACCAGAGCACCGTCAAAATCGCGCGATCGGCGCGCGTGAATTTTTGGATTGTTTTGCACATGAGGGAGAAGCTTTTCTGGACTCTATCGTGACGGGGGATGAGACGTGGGTGTATCACTACACCCCAGAATCCATAATACAATCACTTCAGTGGCGTCATTCATCTTCCCTAGCCACCAAAATGTTCAAGACAACCCATTCAGCCGGAAAAGTCATGGCATCTGCTTTTTGGGACCGTAAGGGGGTCCTTTTGGTGAATTTTATGCCTAAAGGGACTACCATTAATGGAGAGGCTTACTGCAATACCCTAAAAAAAATCAGAAGAGCCATTCAGAACCGCAGAAGGATAATGCTGACCCTGGGAGTCAGCCTCCTGCATGACAACGCCAGGGCCCACACCGGGCGAGTTTCACAGGAGCTGCTGACATCGTTTGGTTGGGATATTGTCACCCACCCCCTACTCACCCGACTTCGCACCCTCGGACTATCACCTTTTCACTAAACTAATGAAGTTTTTGGGTGGGAAACGTTTTCCCAACAATCAGGAGGTCGAGGAAGCTGTGAAGAAGTGGCTGAAAGAGTTGGTGGCGGAGGTCTATGACAATGGCATACAAAAGCTGGTACCCCGACTACAGAAATGTCTCGATCTTGACAGCAATTACGTTGAAAAATAGTTTAATATATTTATGAAGTATTCTGTAAATTTCAATCCAATACAAGCATTTTTCGATCCTAAATAAATGTCGTAACCTTACTTTCTGGATGACCCTCGTAATATGAGCAGAACAAGAAGCTTATACAGGGTGAGGCAGTCAAACGGCAAGATTAAAAAAAAATCGCAAAAAAAATTGAAAACATTTAATTTTTATTTAATTTGTTTACATAAATATAATGTACATGAGTGGAAATTACTAGCGTACCCGGAAAATGTTCATTTTCTGAAGATGGCGTCCTTGGTTTTGCACACATTTCCGGAGTCTGAGAGCGTAGCGGCCCATGACGTTGCATAGCATTTCCAACGAAGTGTTGTTGACCTCTTACCTAATTCGCTCCTTCAAATCATCTTTGGTCCTTGGAATGTTCTCCTTGAAAACCTAAGATCTAAAGTAGCCCCAGAGAAAATAGTCGGGAGCCGTCAAGTCTGGTGAATGGGCAGACCACAATAAATAGCCAAACTTGCTGATGAGACGACCAGGAAATGCAAAGCTCAGCAAATGCATTGAAACTTCGGCAGTATGACAAGTTGCACCATCTTGATGGAAAAGTGTATTTTCATCTGGGTCATAGTCATCGAGTGTAGACAGGAAAACATTGCCAACATGTCAGCGTAACGATCGGAGTGCACCGTCACCAAGCTAACGTGTTCATTTTTTTAAAAGGGCTGATTATTCCACTAGATGATACTTCGCACCAAACCATCACTTTTTCTGAATGGAAGGGTTTTTCGTGGAGATTGTGTGGATTATTTTCGGCCCAGTAGAGAAAATTATATTTGTTGATGAAGCCGCTAAAGTGAAAGTGGGCTTCGTTTAACTCATCCATAAGTTGTGAACTCTCTCTACTCATTTTGTACAATGACAAAAGCGTACTCTGCTATTGTAATCTTGAGGTAGGAGGTCTTGCACTACCTGAATCTTATATGGGTGGTAGTGGAGGTCATTCTTCAGAATCCTTCTCACGGTTCGATTACTGAAACCCAGTTCTACGCTGTGTCGTCCAGCCGATTTTCGCGGACTTCTTGCTAAGGTTTCACGCACACTATCAATATTCTCAGGGATCCAGCTGGTTTTTCACTACCACCTCTTTTCTGTGTCGTGCTAGTAGTGGCTTTAAAATTTCTAAACCAAAGGCCGATAGCTTTTTCAGAAGGTACGGGGGTAGACGAAACTCTCACTGGAAGGTACATTGAGCGCCAACGAAACTATCCTCGTTTTTGTAATACGCCTTTACGGCAAACATACTCGGCTCACTCGAACAACGCTCCATGGATACTAAATTCCGGGTGTCTAGACGCCCAAGGTCGAGATCCCCGCTCTCACAACCCCCCACCGCATCCGCTAGCCCTTCCTGGAATCTTTCCGTTTGACGGACGGACCCTGTACAAGCAACTCTTGTACACCCTGACTTTTATAAGAAGCCCATTTTAAATTACCAACATTGATTGAAAGTCTCTAACATTTGGAATTCTAGAAATTATATTAAGTAGTTTATTAGCTATAAAATTAATATAAAGATTTATAAAGACACACCGGCACCAGTCGTAGCACCGTGGCAGTGGCAGTGTATCATATACGTACGGTATTGTGGATTTCCATTCCGCTTTGAAAGCGAAAAGACACGTACGATACTGTAATAGAAGCAGTTGTCTACCCCACTACACCCTCTCAAACAAACTTCTCGCCCTCTATGGTCTACTGACTACGTTCAAGTCTCTTGGTGGGACGATATTGTTACTTTAAATACTTTAAATAGAGATAATTTAGAGGAAGTGCACCATCATTAATGTAAAGAGTGTTTGGGAAAACACCGAATGTGTAAAACCACCTTAAGCGCGTATAGCCGAGATCCAAACCCTGAATTGCCCATGAATGGTTATCACAGGCAATACATATTTAACATCTGCACTTCCAATGGTGTGAGTTTATTGATTCAAATTCAACCTTCTTAAATAAATCTTAACTCTTACTTACTCTACGGCATTAGGAACTCAAAAGTTCATTGCTGCACTTACAAAAGTATGCCCATACCCCTATCTTGAGTTAGTTCTATCCGTTCACCTCCTTACATCCTATCTCTTTCAGATCCATTCTAATGTTATCCTACTATCTGCGTTTATGTCTTTCCAATTATCTCTTCTCATTGAGTTTACCAGTCAATACCCTGAACAAGGTTCTAGAAACTCCCATGGGAACTGCATGTCCTACCCACCGTAATATATGATAGTGATAATCCAAACAATGTCTTGTGATGAGTACAGCGTATGTAATTCATAGTTATGTAACCTCCTTCATCCCCCAGTAGCTCTTTTCTTTTTTTGGACCAAGTATTTTCCCAAGCACGCTATTTTCAAACACCCTCAATTTGTTTTCGTCATGTAAGGTAAAATACCACGTTTCACACCCATAGAAAACAACATATTGTTGTTTAGTGTATTCTGAAATTTATATTCCTTGAAAGCAGGCGAAATGTCAACAACTTACTGACCGAGTAATAGCATGCCATTTCCGACTATATGTTTATTCTTATTTACATGGGAGATGGGTAGTTGATTCTTATTCAGAGAAACTACTTTTTTTTATCAATATGTTTCTGTAACAGTGTGTATTATTTCATCTATGCTATTTGTTGGAATAAGGTGCCCTTATCTCCATTATGTTTCTGAAAACCAAATATTACGAATTTTAAGTAAATTTCTCAATTTTTAGGTAAAGACGTGAGAAAGTCTTTGATGTGAATTGTACTATTTATTTCCCATAATATATCTGTTTATATAAATTTGATTTAATCGTGTTCTTGACACGCCTCGATAGTCGAATGGTCTAAAACACCATCCTTTCAATATATTGATATTCCAGTAAAGAGAATATTGGTGGGCTGGTCACGTGTACTAAATGGTTTTCCAATATTAGTTCATGCAAATTCACATACACTTACTCTAAATTCTACCTTACTCTTTTATACACCATTAGAGTAATTAATACATGTGTGTGATGGCCCTAAATGGTCACTAAGGCTGGGTAAAAAAGAAATGTTTAAGGATGAATAAAAGCTCCAAAATATTGACGTCTGTTTATAGCACAATTAAGAAACCCATCACTTTACACCATGAGAATGATAACAAACACAGTGCCAAACAACATTATTTTTAACATGTATCATAATTTTACAAATTCACAGCTGGAACATGTGTATTCTTATCCCTGACATAAATTTATCTACCGGCAAGGTTGACTCAGACCCTGGAAGATGTAATTTAGTTTGCTTAGAATTCATAGTAAGTTTGACGTAAATTCCGTCCCGATGATTTTATGACTCTTAAGCTCATTTGTTAATTCCATCTCCTTACTAGATTTAAACAAAGTGAAACAAAATACTAAATACAATACAAAACTGCTCCAAGTATTCTGTATGCTCCAGAAAAAATCTATATCTATTTCGAAAAACCAATCTCATTGCAGTGGATTTATTGGGGCCGACAGTTCAAATTAGAGTTTTCCGTTTTCACCTTGGACAAAGCTAGTTCCGTAAGATATATTCACAGGAGTTGAGTAAAGCATACTATGCCAAACTCTGAGGAGTGGTGTGCTAATATAAAATTGTTTCTAGAAAGCGCACTTTAAATATTCTAAAAAAAATGATCATATTCTAGCATAAAAAGTAAGTTTTCAACAAAGAATATATCTATACTTAGGTGTTATGATTGCTGAACATATTTAAAATGTATCAATCTTAACGTATTTAGCGATGGCTGTGAGATTTCATGCATTTTACTCCCATTATACTCAGTATAAGTTAAAGGAGATGTCAGGGTTCTAATTTTAGCGAGGATACTGTTTCTAATGTGACTCTGGTAACCTCTCACCACACTAATATGGGTGTACATCTTCTAAACTACATTTATAATCCTTATACTTTAAATTAAACCGTTAACATCACTTTTATTGAAACGTACTAAAACGTAATACCTCCCCGATTTCTTCCCCTCGCAGTAAATCCTTAATAGTTCTTGTGTTGTTGGTCTAAAATTGCTGATAGCCAAAAGTGGCTGGTCAGCAATGAAACTTTAGATTAAAATCCAGCCACTTTTACTGACCTAATTTGTACAAATACATCACAATACATCAAACACAAATAAATGTGTTTTTTATAAGGAATAAACTGGTCTCTAAAGGCTATATGAGTCCATTCTAACTTCCAAACTCCACGCAATCACACAAACTAAGGCACTAAAATCGGGATTAACGCACTCTCCATTATTAGATCTATGTGTTTTACCAATTTAACATAGCGTCTTATGAGATACAGATCTAATGATTATGTATTATACATATATCAAATTATATAAATTTTATTTTATACAATGGGTTGCTGTACAGCCCCAAATTTGCAACAAATCCAATATTGGTTTTAAATTTATATAATTAACTGTCACACCTTGTTTGAAAGCACGAAAATTGGGTTTATATTATATACTGTATGTGCATTACAGTACATGTTTCAATAATAAAATGAACACCAAACCAGTTTTTTATGATCGTAACACACACTATTATGTAAGCTTTAAATTATTTAATGGAATCAAAAAGAGTTGTCATTTCGTGCTAAGGAAAATAATTTAAAAATATGTTTAGAAACGGATTTAAGTGCTAAGTCTATTAGAGATTGGGTAATTTGAGTACATACATATTGTTTATATATTAATTTCATTTTATCTAAACTTTCTTGCCGAGTACTGAAGTTTTTCGACTCTCTAATTGTATCCTATTTCCGTAGGCATTCGAAAAAAAAGCGTTTTTTTTTATTACTAGACAGGTAGTTTGAGTTTATAACTTACTAAAATAGGGCGTGCCTATTATTTACAACAGAAAAATAAGCAATACTAATCAAGTTTGAAAACCAATGTAAATTATTTAACATTGCTTTAATTGGCAATGCATTAATCAGCTTCAACTCTGTTGATATAAGGTTAAACCAACTATATTGAAACTGGCAGTTGTAATCGACATCGCTGTATTAACATACACAGTATAACTTACTGTGCATAACATTATTGATGCATATGAATGTATCAAAAATGAGCCGATATAAATAAATCACAGATGATTGAATTTACTTTTCTAAAAAATCTAGCGAGATTTATGAACCGAATAATAGCGTAGTCCAAAATTTGACAAGGATAACTTGAACCCAATATGGAGAGTATGTTTATTTGTAGTTGGAGTGCCCTAACACTAACTAACTCCACCAAAACAAGTAAAAGGGACATTGCACCCATTTAGGTGGTCAACTCTAAGGAACCAGTCTCCAATAGATTGAACTGCCGATGAAGGTGAGATTGAGGCTTGAGTCCCGTTCGACTTTACTGAGAGTGGTTTTTCCTAAATGGTTTTTTTCATTAACTTTCCACGCAAATTCAGGCACACTTCCTATAAAATTAAACTTTCCTAATTCCTAACACATTAGCGTAATTAGTACATAATGTGTGTACATTCCGAATGTATATTAATAAGTGGCGCTAAAAACTACAATTTATCTGAAATGTCCTTGAAAAAATCACTTATTTGATAACTAAATAAACTGTGACTATGCCACAGATGTAAACACGTTTTTATCCAAACCATTTTAATTTAGTGTTATTTAGGCCTATGAATGTATTCATATATACATACATACATACATACATATATACATACATACATACATACATACATACATATATATATATATATACACATACACACATACATACATACCTAATCACGTTCCCCTACGGGGTAGGCAAGAGACTAAGCATATATACTATATCAAAAAACAAGCACATGTTTAATAATATAGCTGAAATAAAGCTCCAAGATTCAAAATTTTGGCCCTCAGATCTGTCTCGCTTCTGAAGATATAAGCCAGGGGTGGCCATCCTTGGTGTGCCACTCCACCCCAAAACCTCAAACCTAACTTAACTTCAGTACCCACAACACCTTTAGAAAAATATAGCCAATAATAAATAAATCCCATTTAAAAATTTATAATATAATACTGTAATATAACTTATATAGTTATGTATTGCTAATTATACTAGGAGTTTGGTTTATACCTGTGTTTCTCAGATAAGAAATCATAAAATACATTAGCAAAACCCCATATAAAATATTTAACTTTTAATCAAATATTGCATGTTTCAAGAATTTTCATTCCAAAAATAATTCACAGCTACTGTACACTGTTCACACGCTGTAATTCTGTGACTATGTTCTATTAATGATAGTTAATAAAAACAGCAATAAGAAGACAACTGAATAATAGTAGAAATCCCGACAATTTTTAATAATAAAAAATAAATATTTCCTCTTTCAGTGAGGTTTCTGGATCTCTTTAACGTTAACAAGCTCATTAATATTTAAATTTGTTTTGGAAGAAGCAAGAAGGATTAGGTTTTTTAGATGCTTATCAGTGAGAACTGAACGGTACTTATTTTTGACCAAGTTCATAAGTGAAAATATTGCTCACAGATGTACGTATAACCAAACCTACAACAGTATCTCAAGGCCAGGTCTCTTAATTTAGGATACTGGCAGGAGGGAAGGCATTTCCAGAAGATGGAAAATTCTTGGATGGATGAATTCCCAAATACTTCCTTGTACTTGCTTTGAATTGCAGCGTTGTTCTGAATATCAAGAATTTCAATTTGTACGTCAGAAGGGTAGAGAACCATTTCCTCCAGATAAATTGAAAAAGGATTCGTGAAAAGTTGAACATTTTTCTTTTCATCCTGGATGTCTGAAAACCTAGTTTCAAATGTTTTTAAAATCAGAAATAGCATGTTTGTATTTATTAAAGCCTGGATGCCCACCGCTACATTCAGTGTTGGAAAGTGTTTTCATTCTAGGAAATTGGGAGAGCTCCTTCTGAGAAATAGTATGATCCAGCCGAGTGAGTTTGGCTTTAAAAGCCTGAATGGAACTTAATAGGGTCAGAAACATGTTATTTTTACCTTGCAAACGCTGATTCAAGTTGTTAAGGTGACCCATAATGTCCATCAGAAAAGCTAACTCACATAGCCAGTATTTATTCTTCAAACGCGTACACTCATCAGGTATTTCCCCATTTTTTTCCAAAAACTTCAGAACATTACCCTTTAAATTCCAAAATCTCTCAAGTGCCTTTCCCTGTGACAACCAATACAACCAACGGACACTACAATGAAGCAGAAGCTCACCACGGTGTTTGTCTTCCGATTCTGCTTCAAGGAGTTCACGGAATTCTCTTCTGTTCAGCGCCCTAGCTCGGATCTTGTTGATACATCGCACCACTGGATCGAGCACATAAGAGAATTTCATGTCTTTGGCACAAAGGCCTTCTTGATGGATAATACAGTGGTATTTAAAAACTTTACGCTTGAAATAACCTTCCAACAAAGCTACAAAACCTTTTACTTTGCCAGTCATTGCTGGGGCCCCATCCATACAAACACTGTCTAATTTATCCCAATATAAACTGTTGTTTTCAATGACTAATTTTATTTCTTTCAAAATATCTTCCCCTTTACATAAAACTATCTGTTGCAAGTCTAGAAGATCTTCAGTGACATCAAATTGATCGTTGATACAACGCACATAAACACAAAGTTGAGCAGTGTCACTTATATCGCAGCTCTCATCCAAGGCAATGGAAAAGTATTTACAATTATTGATACACGAAAATACTTGTTTGCAAACGTCACCAGACATCTCATCGATCCGCCGCATAACTGTATTTCTTGAAAGTGCAACGTCATCCACCATTTTAATGACAATAGGATCTTCAGTGGTTTTTACGAAGGCCATTAAACTTGGCTTTATTATCTCTTATCCTTCGGAGTATGGCTTTTTTTTTCGAGCAATGATGAGGGAGATTTCATAAGAAACTTTGACCATTGTCATCAGCTGATCACGTTTTGTTTTAAAAAGCATTTTTTGGCCAGTTAGTGAATGTTTCTTTTTATTTACAATTTTTTTTCTTAATGCTGAGCCAATGGGAATTTTTATGTTAGTATCGGATTGAATCTGTTTGAAGTGCCGATTTGGATTAAACTTTTTGGGAACTGCAACACTAGCCCCACAAATAAGACAAACAAGCTTAGCAGAGTTTCCTTTTGTAAATAAAAACGGTTCTTCCCATTCACTATTAAACTCCCGAAGAGCAATATCGCCCTCGTACTTCCTTTTGGAAGTAGATGGCTTACTTAAGGCCATTACAAAACGATACTAACAGCAAGTGAATCACTATAGAAACAAATATTTTACAGCGGAGGATAACACAGTACGCACCAGTCAGTTCGGCACCAAACCACAAACTGAGTAGAAAAATGTGATTTGTGCAGACTGAGGAATGTGTCCTTGACTGCTGGACTAGTCGTGGTGGCACTAAAGGGGGAGAAGGGTTTGGGGTTGTAGTGGAAAGGGAAGAGAAAGCCTGAGTAGCGGGAAACAATACAACAGAGACGGCCAACTTAGTAGACCTAACATTTTTAGAAACTTATTTACCTGGCCCAATTAGGTGATTTAATTTTTCATCAAATTTGTTATTGCTATATTTGGTGACTTTAGGTGTGCCACTTAAAATGCTTCCACGTGCCACCTGTTGCACGCGTACCACGGGTTGGCAACCCCTGTTATAAGCGGATAAAACCACAGTGCCAAATAACCTAACCATTGCTTGAATATACACAGCCACAGGCAATAAATAACATTGATATAGTCCACATTTCAACGAGAAACATGTAAAAAGAAACAGTTTTTAGCTCTGGTGGCAACATATCGGCTAGCATGTAGAGGCTCCCAAACTATGAAACCTGATTCTGCCTGTGTGTATGACAAGTTGGGTAAGCCAGGTATTCTGAGGTCAAAGAAGGCCACGGTCTTACCCCAGGCCACAGAGAATTTGTCTGTGCCCCAGGCCTATCAAACCTTCGCATCAAAGGGGGGCGATACACAGCCAGACGTATCAACTTGCTTTGATAGAGCGCCACATTCACCTCTTGTTTCAGAGTAGGTGTGTTTTAATTTGATTTGTACACTAGGCATGCATCAAGAATTCCAATAATAAAACTAATCCAACATTTAAAATATAGATATGTTGCCTGGAACATACTTTCTCTCTAATTTATTTTAAAATATAAACGTTTACTGAAAACTCATTAATTTGTAAAACGAAATAATAGTACAAATTGTTGCAGAAACACTCCACCAAAGAGAATAATTGAAAAGAGTCAGAACTCAGTCCATCAAAGTGTATAACAATCAATTTAAACTGTCAAAAGAGCTACCCGCATAAAAAATACATATATTTGCTTATGCCTTATAAACTATTAGATTTATAAAATAATATTAAAAAAAATATTTATAATTTTAATATAATACAACTTTAATCCGATAAGTTTATCGTATCTCAAATAGTTGCAGAAATATCAACATTGTAAATTTACGCGTAACGTACCCTTAAAGTCATTTTCATGAGAAAATAAGAATTGCAATTTTTTTTGTAATGTTACACAGTGCCTAGATACAAAATTTAATCAAAATCTTTGTAGTTGATTTTTTTTAATGGATTTTCTTTTAAAATTGTATGGTTGGATATCTAATTACAAAAACCTCATGGGGGGGAACCTTATGAAAGTCCTAAATACAAAGGTTTAGGCCAATCAGTAAAATGGTTTCGGCTCTAGTCCGAGATACAAACACACGGACACAGATACATACAAACAGTCAGATGGCAAAACGAAAACAACTTTTTCAGGTTCAGTGGGTCATGAAGCGTCGATACTCATTGGCATGGCAATATTTGATTTGTAACAGCCTTCGGGAGGGCTTGGGCAGCTCGCTTCAGGTGTAATGTCTTCACGGAAATTGGTGTATTGGCGTTTGATAAGAGGTTTAATCAGATTCAAGAGTTGGTAAAATATTTATTTATACGTTTTTTTAAGCACCACGTTTTACTAACCGTTCAGGTTATAGGGGAAAGTAGGGGAAATACATGCACTTAATAAGAAATTAATATAATGGTTTTTATTGCCAACCAGAATACTCCAAAATCTCATAGTTCGCCATCACGATCAAACTCGCCACAAATCAAGCAAACTTCTTCAATCATTCCCGAATTGATGTAATCCATTTCATTATCACATACCAAGTTTGGATCTAAATCTTCATCTGAACTACTATCATCCCATATAAGTTTTATTTTCAGTCCTTTTTTATATTTTTTGGGAGGGCTTGGGCAGCTCGCTTCAGGTGTAATGTCTTCACGGAATTTGGTGTATTGGCGTTTGATAAGAGGTTTAATCAGATTCAAGAGTTGGTAAAATATTTATTTATATAATTTTTTAAGCACCAAGTTTTACTAACCGTTCAGGTTATAGGGGAAAGTAGGGGAAATACACGCACTTAATAAGAAATTAATATAATGGTTTTTATTGCCAACCAAAATACTCCAAAATCTCATAGTTCGCCATCACGATCAAACTCGCCACAAATCAAGCAAACTTCTTCAATAATTCCCGGATTGATGTAATCCATTTCATTATCACATACCAAGTTTGGATATAAATCTTCATCTGAACTACTATCATCCCATATAAGTTTTATTTTCAGTCCTTTTTTATATTCTTTTTTCGGAACTTTCTTTCCATCGTTTTTGTTATTCTTCTCAAGTTCTCTTTGCATCTTGTTTTCAGCAAGGTTATTCTTTTTTCAAAATCTTTTCTTGTTTTATTTGTAGTTTCAATTCTAACTTGGCCCTTTCGAGAGTTGCTATCAAAATAGTAAATTGCCCCTTTCTTTTATCATTTGGTTTTTTGTTTTTACTTTAGGTTTGGGAATAGAAGAAATGCAAGAAACCTTTATGTGTTGCTTCTGCTGTATCCCTGTAAAATTTGTTATTTTGACTAAAACATTGGTTTGCTTAGTATATGGACTCGGGAATTGTTCAAGCTGCCAAACCACCGCTTCATCTTGAACTGATGTTTGATTCTGTTCCCCATTTTGCCCATTACTGGGTGGTCATTGAGTATATTGTCCATTTTCTTCCTCTTCAAGATCAATTTCCCTAAAATGCACAGTAGGCTCAAATCCACTGGCCTAGAATTTATCAGGGTTAAGAGGGCACACACCACCGGAACGATAACCAGACACTGTTTTCTTCATGGTGGCAGCCTTAATAAAGGCTTTGTTGAAGAGTTTCGCTCAGTCATATGGTGTTATCTTTTCATTGAAATGGGTCTTCATGTGCAAATTACACTCTCGGTTGAAGTTGATTTTCAAGGGCGAGAAAAAAGTGAGGTCTAATGGATGAGGTTTATTGGACGTATGAGGTGGGATTGTTACCATGAAAATTCCCTTTTTCTTGCAATAGTTGTAAATATCAGTGAATATGTCGCTGCCATGGTTGTCTAGTAAGAGCAGTACTGGATCCTAAATGGAAGGATTTGTGTGATTTCTAAAATGTTGAAGCCATTCATAGAATAAATGTTCGTTGCTCCATCCATTCTTTGAACATCCATATATAGCACCGATTGTACCTCCTTTACTTAACTGTGGGGACATCCTATTTCTAAGAAAAACAAACAGAACGGGGATGTATGATCCTGTGGCACTAAAACAACAGATCAACGTAAGATTATTTCCACACTCCCATTATACTGCACCTCCTACTTGTTTTAACCCTTTTGGTGCCAAAATACGTCCAGGCGTTTGAAAAGTATCTATACCAGTTTCGTCAACGTTGTAAATCCTTTTTTATTCAAAATGATAACTTTCCACGACTTCTACCAAATTGTTAAAATACAACTTAACATCTTCTGGATAGAAGGCATTTATTCTATTGATACATTAGTACCTTCTGGCTTTCTTAGGCTGATTTTACCCTGCCTTTTCTTAGAAAGTCTCAACCAGTCCTTTCCAATTAATCTTAAGTCTGCATTGAAGTTGTTTGGAATGTTGTTTGCTTCGGCAAACTCGAATGATAATCTACGAAGTGCCACAGAAGACATGCCATAAAATAGTTTTGCTAATTTAATGAGATGACCTGCCAATTCATTATCTTGTTCCCCGGAAAAAGTTGAATTTCTGCCTAGTTTAGAGAGGCCTACATTTCCAGACTTAGTTTTGGTTCTAAGTGTAGCCTCGTGAATCCCAAGTACCCTTCCTAATTCTCTGAATTTTCTTCCAGACTCTATTGCAGCTAGGGTATTTTGAAATGTTTGTTGCATCCATTTACATTTCTCCATTTTCCTCTAGTACTTTCTTGGCATTTACAATGAAATAAAAGTATTGTATACATAATTTGTTTTACTCAATTATGTGAGGGCAAATACCACGCGCACGTTGTGGGGTAATACCACGCAGTGTGAGGCATGCGTGAGATTTCCCCATGGTTTAGTGAAATTACAAACTAATCTCAAACTGATGAAACCATTAATATTATTATTATTATTAGCACCGCGTCTTACTACCCGTTCGGGTTATACGCACTTATGCTAATGTGTAATGGTAGGGTGATTGTGAGATGAAATGAAGGACCCACAGTTTAACGTGGAATCCGAACTACGGTGGAGGCTTGGCATTCCTCACATTCACAAGATGTCTTGTCAGAGGTGAAGGAAGGGTTTGGTAATCAGATAAATCTTTGCTGGGACCGAGGATTGAACCCCGGCCGCCAGCATAGAAACCATTAATAAACTTAACTGTAAGCTATATATTATATTAACGATTATCTCTATATTAAACATGTAATGTGAAATAGCTAAGTAAATATGTTTAAGTTACTCTACCTTTAAAAAACCCAAGCTTCAAAAGTTATAGAATGTGAGGAAAAAACGAACTTTTCACATTAATGTTCACAAAACAACAGCTAAATCGCGGGAGTGATTGTGATTATAATTGTTTCGTCTCGTGGAAGAGTACAGCACTAGACAGAGTCAACAATACGTCGTTCTAAATACAAAAATAGAGTGCATGGTATTACCAACCGACGTGGGAATTCCCTCCTCTCCCCTAAGTTTATCTACTAATTACATTAATGGTTTTAGGGATTAAGAATATACGAGAATTTGCGTGGAGGGAGAGTAGAAAGTTTTTTTTTAGAAACTACCCTCAGTACACCCGAATGAGATTCAAACCTCGATCTCTCCGTTATCGGCAGTCTAGTTTACCTTTAGAGTAGCGCCTTAGAGCACGCAGCCATCGAAGCATGTTTGAGACATCCTAAACTATTTTATAAAACTCTTTCTGTTTCTCAAGATGTCCGGGGGATAATGCACATAAAAACCAGCTATCTTGGTATTTATCTCATGTACCCACGTGATAATTTCTCGCGTTTTCTCCTTATTCTGGTCCCTCAGGGATAACAGAAATACTTCATCTTCAGACTCACTGTCAGACATACTGCGCTCACCACTGGAGAATTGTGGTAAAAAAGAAAAAGTGGCTCACTTCATTGGATACCATATCCTGCTTCGCTTTGCCACGTCAAATGGCCCATTACGTTGCGGCTTGCTGCTCCTTGCTTAACTTTGGTAGGTGACCAGGTTAGTGTTAGTTAGCAGGCAGAACATTATTTTAACGAACTCCAAAAAATGTTACGTTTGTATTGTTATTTTTGTATTTTAGTGTCCTATATAATGACTAATTTAAAAGTAAAACGCCTCTACCAATTTAAATGTATCTTCGTAATAAATCATATTACTTTATCAGTCTCAGTTTCCTGCACTGGTGATCAGGTGGCTTAGAACGTTCAAAAAAAATGCCCCTGTTGGGAAGGTCAAGGTTCGGATATTGTTCGGGGACTTTGATGGAAGTTTTCCTAATATGGTTAATAACTGTGATTTTCCCACTGTCTATTGAGCATTTATATTGTGTTTTGATATATTTTAAGAAGTGTGGAATGGTTGGATAATGTAGAGGGGACATAAACATTTTTTTAAATAGTTATTGTAAGATTATAAATAACTAAACGTGTTAAAAAAGATCCTATTAATTTCTTTAAATAATTAAATAATACAACACAATTTGATAATAAGTTTTAATGCTTTGTTGTTTGTTTGTATGTACACATCCGCAAAATGTTTATATCATTATTTGAGCTAATTTGTTTTGCATCTTATTATTTTTAACATCATAAATGAATCTATTTATATAATCGTGTTTTGTAAACAACTTTATTCTAAGACGTCTCATTTAGTGGGATTATTTTCTTGCTATGAAATCAATTTTAGATAATTTGTGAAAATAAACCATTTCAAATTTCATAAATCATACAAACTACGATTCTACGAATTAGTATTGTTTGGATAGCGTATTTATGTGGTCCTGGATAAGTAAAGTCGAAAGTGGGCTAAATATCCCTGGGCTAAGAATATATAGTTTGAAATATCAAAGCACGTTAAGAGTAGATGCATGGTATTTATAGTTTCCAAATTGATTCCCTAATATTCTGGGTTCTTCCTCAACTACATTTTCTATGTAGGTATGATTGAATTGCTTTATATTTTCCTCACAAAACATGTGCTACAATAAATATCTAAAGTGGCTTTTTTCTTACTGTAGAATGTTGAAAGGCTACCAGAGAATCTTTCATCAAACTTTCCATTTCATTTTTAGTTCAATTTAAGTTTCATAATATTTCAAAAACTTTCTACATTCAACTGAGAGCAAGCAACAAAAAGCAATACTGATGTATATTGATGGATTCCAAACCAACACCCCCGAAAAAGGAATTGTTTTTAAATGTAAATATTTTGGTTTCAGGCGAATATCAGAACCACACAAAATGGAGTGGTGATAAAAGATATAACTAGTCTCGAAGGGTGGGAGTTAAAGTAAAGAATGCATTGGTGTATGATAAACGACATACTTAGTCAAACGCAGTGGGAGTTTAACAAAGTGGATAGTGCGTGAATACGACATAATTAGTCGCTCATAGTGGGAGTTTAACAAAGTGAAGGATGCTTGAATACGACACAATTAGTCGCTCATTGTGGGAGTTTAACAAAGTGGATAATGCTTGAATACGACATAATTAGTCGCTCATAGTGGGAGTTTAACAAAGTGAAGGATGCTTGAATACGACACAATTAGTCGCTCATTGTGGGAGTTTAACAAAGTGGATAATGCTTGAATACGACATAATTAGTCGCTCATAGTGGGAGTTTAACAAAGTGAAGGATGCTTGAATACGACACAATTAGTCGCTCATTGTGGGAGTTTAACAAAGTGGATAATGCTTGAATACGACATAATTAGTCGCTCATAGTGGGAGTTTAACAAAGTGAAGGATGCTTGAATACGACACAATTAGTCGCTCATTGTGGGAGTTTAACAAAGTGGATAATGCTTGAATACGACATAATTAGTCGCTCATAGTGGGAGTTTAACAAAGTGAAGGATGCTTGAATACGACACAATTAGTCGCTCATTGTGGGAGTTTAACAAAGTGGATAATGCTTGAATACGACATAATTAGTCGCTCATAGTGGGAGTTTAACAAAGTGAAGGATGCTTGAATACGACACAATTAGTCGCTCATAGTGGGAGTTTAACAAAGTGAAGAATGCTTGAGTACGACACAATTAGTCGCTCATAGTGGGAGTTTAACAAAGTGAAGAATGCTTGAATACGACACAATTAGTCGCTCATAGTGGGAGTTTAACAAAGTGAAGAATGCTTGAGTACGACACAATTAGTCGCTCATAGTGGGAGTTTAACAAAGTGAAGAATGCTTGA
>CABFOW010000378.1:205967-236588 GCA_902141385.1 Timema californicum | reverse complement strand
CATCGAATAAATGTGGATTATTGATACAGAGAAAGCTTATGGTTGACTGGATGAATGCACTGCAATGAGACGTATTCAGAGTGAGAGAATATTTTAGACTCGTGTTACACGAGGTCATCGTTGATGAGGAGGTCAGGGTTCTAATCTGACTAGATGCTCTGAGGATGGTTTAGAACATACAGATTATAGCTGTAGGTTTCCCATATTATCCCCACGCTGATGCGGTGTATTTACTGTAAGATACCTTTCTAGTCTCTACCCTTTTATTTTAAGCCGTTAATAACCGGTACAGGCAAACTGATCGAATAAAAACTAGCCAGCAAGGGAGTACAAAGAGGTAGACAAACAAGTGATCGACATGCGGGAGCAACGTGGATCAAGCTGTCAACACGTGTTGGTATATGCGATAGACATTCAACTGGTTGACAAAATTATCCACCCTGTCTTAATTTTTTTTTTTACGTTTTGTCAAACAATTGGCTGTCTCTCACTTGAATACATGTCGACCACTTGACCCACCAAATAGTAGAAATATTTATTTTTAATTTGTCGACAAGTTAGCTGTCAACCACTTTGTCCTCCTATTGTATACCAGTTGGTCCATGTCGTGTCTGCCACTTGACCCATGAAATTTTCCAAATAGTTTTTACAGCTTATAAACCAGTTTATTATCTACTAGTTAATATGGTGCCGTTGATATCCCATACGTTAAAACATAACCATAAAATAATGGAAAGTAAATTGTCATTAAAAAGCTAAAAGTCACCGTTTGTGCAAGTTGATATTAAATATAAGCTGAACATAATATCAATATAATAATTAGTAGACCAAAGTATTCATCAAGAAAGAGGATTTAAGGGGAAGTGATCAGACTTACATTAATTGTATTAGTAGAAAAATTTGGCAATGAATCAAAAGTTATAATGGCATTAAAGGACTCTTTTAAATGAAGATATAATCAAGAAAATTTTGCTGTATTAAACATAATGATTTAAAATAACGTAAATTTCATCAGTTGAGAAGTTTCTCTCGTGAAGAAGGCACATAGCTAAGATTCAAATTTTGAGCATTCAAATGACATTTTACCTATTTTTCCTATTGAAAATAATTTTAGAAGATACATGTGAAACGCTGCAAAAGGGCGTTTAAATTATTCTTGCGGATCGTTTCAGTGATGGCTACAGATTATCGCATTTAGATCTATTCAAATTTTGTTTAAAGGCCAGCGCTACACTGGCCCAGACAAGACTGTCTTATTCAGCTTTAGTCAAAGATAAACGTTGAATACATTGGATCAAATGAGGATCTACACTGCTTTAGTCATTCTGCCTTAGCTTTAATTCGATTAGTCGTTTTGTCTGAATGGGCTATCAGAAGGCATATGTTAGCCATTCCTCACCCAACTAAACTTACACCCAAGTGTCTACACTGAGCTGCCGTATATTCCGTGTTTTATTAAGATACATTTTTTTTAAATCAATAATTTGTGTGTTATAATATAATTAGACGGTGAAAGACCAGTAGTGTTGGTAGAGAAAAGGTCAAATATTCTATTGATATAATGAACCTAACAACTTCTACTCGTGCTTCCATCAAAATAGAGAGCTTCCAACTGAAAATTGCTACCTCATCACACTGAATATCCAAGTTGACTGAGGCACCATATTAAAGAAGGTCTGGCTATGGGTTTTTGTTTCAGACAAAAATGACTGATCTGGTGTGCAGGCGGTCTCATTTCGTTTGGGACAAAATGTCTTTATCTGAGAATTTTTGAATAAGACAGTCTTGTCTGATCTGGTGTGATGCCAGCCTGAACTGGGAAATGTTCCATAAAATGAGGCCTTACTAGACTTTTTATTCAAAGGCTTACTCATCAAAGGCTATCAAATTAAGATATATTTTGAGCTGTCATGTTTAATTCCAAACAAAAGGTATATTTTCCTTCGTCACACCACGATGAGAAATCTAATGCTATCGCTCTTCCAGCTATGTCCATATCAACTATAACCGTTTTGTGGAAGTGGGATGGTTTTTTTAAATTAGATAAATACCAGAAGCAAATCTTTAAAGATAAAGAGGAATATAAAGCAACAATACAAATAAAATTTCATATTTTCTACCTACTATCTATTTATTTATTTAGTACTGCGTCTTACTACCCGTTCGGACTATACGCTTAGGTACTAATTACGCTAATGGATTATTAATAGGGAAGATTTAATTTAGAAGAAGTGAGCCCGCATTTGCGTGGAGGGAAAGAACCTACTATCATTCGTATACTTATAAACATTGTTGACGTAATTTTTCTATTTGTGTCACCATACCACTTATTAAGTAAGAATTGAGTTATTGGTTTTAACCAAATATACATATTTTATTTATTGATATACAATCATACAGAATTAATTGTTGTACAGATGAACCACTGCATATACAGCATAAAAACTGAAAATTAGCTAGGAAAATTGAATTTTTGTATTATATCCCGAACCTTTAAAATGAGTGATCGTTTGTAAAAAATAGGTTTAGTCACTTCCCACAGTTTCAATTACCGGAAATGGGCTTATCAAATTATTTATAAGAAACTGTAAGTATTTTCGTATAAGTAATAAATAAATAAGTTGCCTAATGTTAGGTAGCCTTAGGGCACTTAACAAAATCAAAGTATATTTTCTAGCTAGCGATTTTACTTAAGTATATACCACCAAGAAAATTGATGCGGTTTACTTAGTAGCCCATAATATGTTTTTACATAAAGATTTTCAATTACCGTAAGAGAGAAGTTTCATAAATAGTTCCCAGTCGAGCACCGAATGGATTAACATTTCCTTCTCTCACAAAGTTACCGGGAAGCTAACAACGCTTTGACCAGTAACAAGGAGTGAAAGCATAAGGCTTAAGGGGTAACATTCTCTTCTACCACGAAAATAAATTCGTTACACTAACAAAGCATGTTTTTTTTTTAAAGTTTTTGATACAAAGTCTTTTCAATCAACCTTGTCATAAATAATATTCATAACTTTTCAAAGCGAGGGCATAAGTAAGTAATATATTTTAATGAAGCCAAGAAAAAGTAATTCAAAATGTAAATATTTTTCAGGAGAAAAAACTACAACTTCAAAAATATATGTCAAACGCTATAATCTACTTAAAAATATGATAAACAATAAACTATTTTATATTTATAAAAACGATAGTTACCAAACTTTTCAGAGTAAATCACATCCTTTGTTTTACCAAATACGGACAATCATTTTCCTTGACTTCAAAAATCATACCTATTATCTTGTCTGGCAAATTTGTCTCAAACCCGCCTTGGTGGCGTAGTTGGCTAACGCGCTAGTCGTATTGAGTTGCTCGACTGTTGAGGACGGGGAGATCGAGGTTCGAATCTCGTTCGGGTGAACTGGGGGTGAGTTTACCTAAATGGTTTTCCACTCTCCCTCTACGCAAATACGGGTTCACTTCCTCTAATTAAACCTTCACAATTCCTAATCTATTAGCGTAATTAGTACTTAAAGCGAACGGGTAGTAAGACGCGGTGCTAAAAAATAATAATAATACAAATTTGTTTCAAATTTAGTAAAAAGAGCCCATTTAATACCACGGATAGCGAGTAAATTAGATTGTAAGGCAGCTTGAATCAGTCATGCTAGTGTGATGATTTGTAATTTTCGGTAGAAGATAGTGGAAATGAGACAAGTGAAACGATTTTATAATATTTTAAAAAATCAAAAGATTGAAAAATAATTATTCTAAAAAAGAAAAGAAAACTCTTTCACTGAACTAAATCTCGCTGGTGTTAAGTGAATAATGCAGAAAATAGTACTTCGATGATATTTATGGTTTGAGTGTAGTAGGGTTTAAGGTGGGTTCAGCTTGTTCCACGTTTCAGCAAAATTATCTTCCTCTTTTTAATTTTAGATTTGATTAAACTTTAGGTGACCTGTTGGTCTAAGGATAAGGTATTGGACTTCTGTGCTGAGTGTCCGGGGTTCAATCCTCGGTCCCGTCACTGATTTATCTGATTCCCAAACCCTTCCTTCACCTCTGACAAGATGTGTATTAATCACAGCTTGTGAATGTGTGGAATGCCAGGCCTCCACCGTGGTTCGTATTCCAAGCTAAACTGTAGGTCCTCCATTTAATATCCCAATCACCCCACAGTTACACGTTAGCGTAGGTGCGTATAACCCGAACGTGTAGTTAGAGGCTGTGCTAATAATAGTAATAATAATAATAATAATAATAATAAAACATTAATTCAAAATAATCTCAAAAATGGCGATCACAGCTTACATTATTATAGTATGACATTATGGTGTGAGCCCACAAGTGGGCTAAACCGACCGAGCGGCTGCCACCGTTAGCAATGTTAGTGCTAATATTTGCGGGTAGAGGGCATCATTTTGTCAGCACAAAACCGAAGTTGCTACATTTTTATTCAAGTAGCTATTCATTTTTTGTCACGAGGCTGAGTTTGAGCCCGTTTCAGATCCACTGTTTAATAGATAAATCTTTGGAAGTACCGGGGATTCAATCAATGATTTCCGAATATGTAGACAGGAACTCTGACCACTATACCATGGAGGTGGTCGTTCAGTATAACAGCGTTTATAAAATTATTTTAAAATATACCAACTCAGTTTTTAAAATGAGAGATTATTGATATAAACTATTTTCTTGGTAAACTCGATTTTCTGTATTTTTTAAAATGAAATAGTTTTTTTTCAATTTTGACTGCTCTTTTACACTTTTTATCATAAGAGTTAAGCCTACTTCATATTCTTATGCTTAGTCAATAATATTTAATTTACTAAAAAGAAGCTATTTAGACAACACAAACGAGGTGAAATGATCCTTTACAGTGTAAACACGATCATGATGAGTGATAAGAATACTACTACGATAAGCCTGAAGTCTTAGATTATATTCTAGGAGCTACCCGCATTGGTGCCCACAAGTCATAAAGATTTCGACTCACAATAGATTTAATTACTTGTTACGGGCAGGTTTGAAGTTCGAATCTAGGTCGTGTGCTTAGGGGACGGTTTTCCAAATATGATTCCTCAATGTGGATTTTCCTCCATCCCCTTTATTCGCTATTACAAAGGCACTTCCATTATAATTATTAACCTTATCACCCCACAAACCAATATTCCCTAAGGCTGCGACTACCACGTTTAAATTAATTAAAGCATTTTATTTACTGTTGGGAAAGACACTGCACTTTTAGGAACTCAGCCATTCTTCGTTTAAAAAAACACGTTGTTAGAGACCTTCAACAATATTTGATTTATTCTGAAAATTGAAAAATGACACCTGGACACGGGAATCGAACCCGTATCCAGGCATAATTTTTCAATTTTCAGAATATGATATCTAGATGTGGCTAAATCCGTACTAAAAAAATATAATAGCTTTGGCTATTTGATTCTTAATAATATTTGATTTGTAACAAAAAAAGTGTTGTTAAAGTTTTAGGGGTTTGGCAAAAAAAACTTCAACAAAAACACCCAAGTGGAGGATAAAAATATTTGTTCTAGAAATATTAATCGAATATTTAAGAAATAACAATAATTCACCTACAAAATATAAATACAAATTTAATTTTAAGATTAAAATAAAAAGTGATATGTCCAGTCTTAAGCAGTTATTGTATTGTGGCTGTTTTAACACATATTTGAACTAGTTTGTGAGCGAATCATAATTTAATATAATAGATTTTAAAAGAAGTGATAAATTAGGCTTGGTGTATAAAGAATATCTAATAATAAATAGTGTATATCGTAAAAAATTCATAGGAAAAAAACCCACACTGTATAATGAAACGTAGTGATTACAGACTTAATTAAATCTATGGTTTTTATTCATACATATTGGACCATCCTCTTTGTTCTACTAAATATCTTCTTTAAAAATAATTCTTTTGAGGGTTCACCCGGAAAGCCAAATTCAATAAGTCACATATTTTGGAGCATAAAATTAACCTAATTTATGTGGTTCCTGTACAGTTTAATCAAATTTTACTTTTCTTTTGTTCTGATTGTATTATTGTCAGGAATACTCTCAATAACAGAAGCAAAAACGTTCTCTTTCCCTTTCAATCATATTTACACTCGTAGTTATAGAAGCTGAAATAACAAAATTCATTAATTAAAAACAATTACAGCTACCACAAGGTATTTCAAACACGAACAGGGGATATTTTCCGTCTTCTGTGCATTCTGTATTTTAATTGGCTAGAGACTCTTTTTAAATTGTCATCGGTTGATACGTCTCAAGTTCAAGAGCTGTCTATGTTCAGCTCCACGCATATTACATAACAAGTTAAAGTCATATCAACTTTATGAAATGTCCACTATTCTTTATGTATCTGCAGAGACCCGTAAAAATGGTGAGATGTGATAAAGTGAAAAGTGTCACATAAAGATGGAATCAAGTATTTTTTTCTTTGATAGTTTTTAGATATGATTAACAATGTTTTTGAAAATCTAAATCAAACTAAATTGTCTTGTTACACAAAATCCTCCTATAAAATTAAATAAAACAATTTTTACAACAACAAAAAACTTTAAATAAACACGAATTAAGAAGAAATTAAGCAGATATTTTGGCCATGCTGTAATTTGATTAGCATTTTGCTGTAGAATAAGCTAACTTTATGCTACAAAATGGTAAAATATGCAGACAAAATTGACAAAGAATTGTAAAGCTAATATATAAGGTTTCAGTAATAAATTTAAATTTTGTATACATTGTCTCAACATGTAATTAATACTTAAACACCTCAGATAACGTAATTTTGAATAAATATGAATAACACCAAAAAGTGAGATTTAAAAAACAAAATTTAACTAAAAGTAAAACAATTTTTACGGGTCTCTATGTATCTGTCGTAGGTGAAATGGAAAATTAGGCTTATTGCAAAAGGCTCCGTCAATTTATAATGAACCAGGCTAATTAGAAAATAATATTATATTTGGTTTTCAGCCTGATAATTTCTAGGCTTATTGCAATGAGCTCATACAGTTTTAGGCCATTAAGAACATGCACCTTTGTTCGCTAAATCAGTCTAGTTGATGTCAGGCTTATTGCAATATGTCCAAGATAGTGAAGGCTTATTAAAAAGCCTATATTAATGTTCCCAAACTGTGGTACGTACAATTATTCCCTATGGTATGCCGTGAGAAGCCAAACAAACAAAACAAGCAAATTAGAGTAATAAAAAAACCTTATTAAATCTAATAAGTATAATAAATGACGACCCAGTCAAACCTAAATGAAAATAGATTCAACCAGTGGTTGTAGTAGTGGCGACACTGATTCAAGCTCAGCCAGATGGTGCAGCCGTACAGTCTTTTACTAAACACGTAAACGGTGGTACCTATATTCCATTCACGGTAGGAATTACTCTCTGAAAGGTCTTTTTTCCTACCAATATCCTACTATATAGTAGATTTATGATAGGGAAAAAGGCCTTTCAGAAGTCATTTCCTACGGTGAATGGAATACACAACAAATTACGGAAATGGTTGGGGTGCTACGCTATTCAAAAAGTTTGCGAACCATTGGTCTAAAGACTATAATATATTTCTCTTTCAGCATGGTCTTAAATTAACTTAATAATTACCGTATGATTGCAGGGTTTGATTAACAATCTCAAGTTAAAGTAATCTATATTAAACAAAAGAATTTAAAACGTAACAAATTGTTATGAATAAGTAATGGTTATTGAAAAATAGTAACACAGATACAAATTTAATTGTCACTTTTTTTTTACAGAAAAAATATACGCGTTTACAAGTGCATTGTGACATTTACCATTGTCAATTCACACTTTGAACATACAATTTTTTTGTGATATGTAATGAAAAAGAAAAATGTTACAAACTTATATGTTTAAGCCATAGTTATTGAGAAATAATAGTACAAATACAAATAACTTTCTTTTACTAAAGCAATATACAAGTTTACAAGTGAATTGTGGCATTTATCATTGTCAATTTAGAACGAAACGACAGCCTATTTCCCAGTCTGTACTTTCATTGTCATCAATCCAGGCACAAAGCATGTTTTCAACACCTTGATTGGAGAGCGCTATGCTTCCCTGTGTTTCTGGATGTCAGAGTGTTCCATGTGACACACATCTCCACTGGGGGGGGGGGAGGGGTTATGATTGAGAGAACAAGTATAAGGCAAACATTATTTTATTGAACATACGATAAGTTACACACAAATGAATTGATGGGTGTCGTGGTGAATTCTCTATGAATACACTATAATACCAAAACATTGAGTCTGTGGTATAGTAAGCAAGCTATTATGTACAATTAATTAGGCTAATCAAAAATAGCACTTTTATCTAATACTATCATTTTGAGAGTTATCTTACACACAAACAGCAGTCTGTCTAATTCTATGAGTTTTGTGCCAATATTAATGGAGCTTTATGAGGTGATTTTAGAAAGCATATAATTAACTTAATCATACTGTTAACATTGAGTAGCGAATTCCTACAAATAGGAGAGCTAGGCATCTAACAAAGCTCAAAGGTTTTAAACTGGCAGCTCCTGCACAACAATAGGATAACTTTAAATTTATAAAGGCCCATAGCAAACTCGTAAGTATATAGCTAGAATAATTCATAATAACAAAGATCAAAGGTAAAGAAACTGGCAGCTCCTGCACAGCTATAGGACAACTTTTAAGCTATAAATGCTTAAGGCTCATAACATACAAACTCCTAAGTGCATAGCTAGAATAATTCAGTACGCCAGCCAATTAATTTTAATGTTAGCTCATATAGCTCTATTACTCCAATATATACCTGCCAGGTTACTGGGCTACAGCCTTTATTTTATATTGTTTCTTGCTCATATGAGCTCGTCTATCAACTGCGATAACGTCAAGGCTGAGGGTAGGGGCAACTAACACGATCCCCTACATTAGGGATAGTTAAGTCTCAATTAGGACTACACTTATTAAATATAACTTCACTGAGATCCTACACAGATTTATCTGATTGCCAAACCCTTCCTTCCCCTTTGACAAGATGTGAATTAATCACAACTTGTGAATGTGTGGAATGCCAGGCCTCAACCGTGGTTCGGATTCCATGTTAAGCTGTAGGTCCTCCATTTAATCTCACAATCACCCTACCATTACACCTTAGAGTAACTGCGTATAACCTGGATGAGTAGTAAGACCTGGTGCTAATAACAATAATTCACGGAGATGTCCCTTATCAAAACTTGATAGAAAAGTATACACTAGAATACGGACGCATTTTTTCAAAGTATTTTAATGAAGCCTCCTAAGTGGTGTTAAATACCAATATTTACAAGTGTTTTGGGAGGCCTATCTTGAACACTTCTGGCAATTAAGTTAAATAATCAATGTTCATAAACAAGGAGAACATGACACAATTGACTTGGGCGAAGGCCTAATTAGGCCACGTACACCAAATAGCTAACCCCTAGTTTCTTGGTGCTGACGTTCCTCTGGTAAAAATGGAGACCGAGTGTATCTACTTGCTAAAGGACATCTTGGGAGTTGCTAGGCTCATAACACAACATAATGAGCTACAAGAAGACGTTAGGCGACTATTACCTAATGTCTAACATAGTTTAGGGGGTATCCTAAAGCGTATAAACTGTGCTTACACCTAATACAGCTAACTGTTTTTTCTAACCATACTATCCAGCTGTTGAAGCGACTTGAAACACAACAGGTCAAACCTGACCAACAAGGTGTACACCACCATAAAAATTAAGTAATAATAATAATATTTAGCACCGTGTCTTACTACCCGTTCGGGTTATACGCTTTAAGTGCTAATTACTCTAATGGATTAGGAATTGGGAAGGTTGAATTAGAGGAAGTGAACCCGCATTTGCGTGGAGGGAGAATGGAAAACCATTTAGGAAAAACTACCCCCAGTTCACCCAACCGAGATTCGAATTTCGATCTCCCCGTCCTCAGAAGTCGAGCTCAACACGACAAGCGCGTTAGCCAACTACGCCACCAAGGCGGGTAAAAAATAAATAAAAAAAGTTGTGGTTCAGAGGGAACCATATGACCCACAGTTAAGCTACAGGTAAAATAAGACATTAAAAACGATTAAATATTAATACCCATATAACCTATAAGTAAACATAATGATGTCGTTAAACGATAGATTTCTACGCTGTCAAACCAGACACACTGATTGTTACACAGTGGAGCTATGCCAAGTTCTTGGCTTATTTGAACAAATAACGGTCAGAAATGACTTGTAGATAGTACCCTAAAACCCGTTGTGGGATTATAATACATGTACACAAACTAACGGACCATCTCTCTAAGTTGAGTAGTCGGACCACTAATACCCCTGGTTGTTTGTCCTAGAGGTGGCGGGATGCTGCTACCTTGCACCGATCCTGGCTACGGCTGAGTCTGACGCCATAGCATCCTGGGTAGTACATACGTTTTGTAGTTGGTCCTTAAGGAAGAAAAACAAAGCTTTTAATGTGCATTGCAGTAAACTATTTTACATTCAGGCCACATATTATGTGAAACTCACTGGATGACACCAACTGTGAACTCACCTTTGTTGTCACTTTGCGAAATATGAAGTGATCCAAAGTCTAAAAAATCTCCAGCACTCCAATGCAACTTAAGCACCATGTTTTGTTTTCAAAGGGCGAAGAACACAAAATTTTGGTGCGTGGTCTTGATTAGGTCATTAACTATTTGTAACTTCTAAATAAAGTCGATTTAAAATCTATCAAATCAACTTGTCCGTGAACATTAACATCCTTTGTAGTGATTGGTCGTACAGCAATGTTTCGGTGTTGCAGAGACTTCTTTGAATTGCACATTTTACACAAGGATACAAAAATCTTGATAGCCGGTCTTGGAATATTACATTTATTTTTCAGTGCAAAAAACATTTTGTTTCTACCTACATATCATGTGGCGTGGTGATACTGAATTAACGTAGCAAAATATTCCTCAACAGTAATAATTACCATAACAGGATCATCATTAGTTTCTCTTCTTAATTTATCGCTACCATACAGGTACCAGCGCAACCAAAAAAAAGGGGGGGGGGCGAATTCAGGGTTGAAACCCCTTCCCAGGGCCTCACTACCCACATACTCGCACGCACCTCGCATAACGATGTTTTTAGTTTGTTTAAGTTGACACTTACTCTCAGAAAATATATACTAACTGTAAACATATACCTTAGCTTAGTAGTTCAGTCTGCAATTAATGTGAAAATTCCACTTGAGAAAATGAGAGAGGAAGCTGTAGTAAAGTTTTCTGCCTTGAACCAAACTATTGAAGGTATTTATATATATGAATTAAGTGTTCCTGTTGTAAAACCTCGACTGTTGGTCGCCAGAGTAACAGAACAAATGTTCCCACTCAGATCTCAGAAGATTTCTTTAAAATAGCGATTTTCATACTATTCTTGGACAAATTTATAGCTTTTCTTAATTATAAGTTTATCACTCACAAATACACACTGCAACCATTTCAATCACTTGTTTATCAGAGTGAACCAAATGATGTGGCGAAGACAGACTTAATGGGCTTGCTCACATGTACTGTACATACACCCAGAGGTGTCAGTTACAGAGGATGAAGTTCTCAATTAACTTTCTATGAAGCCAAGAAAAATTAATATAAGACTAGAGTGAATTATTTCAACAGTGATTTTGTGAGTTAAGTGTAAGTGCAAGTTGCTTATTTGAATTTTCAGATTTTAGCTCATAAAATGATTTTATAAATCAAATTTCCAAAATACAATTTATTGAAACTTGAATGTTAGTATATTTCTAACAGAATGCATCAATACAAATTTGTTTGCAAGCAGCTTGTTCATAAAAACATAAGCTATAATAATTAAAGAAAAATGACCATTTTTAGAAATTTTAAATTATTTGGGATATTATCGTATTTGTTTTGGTGGATTTGCATTTTGCAATACTTAAATTTTCAAATTTGTCCCGAGGGAAAAACCAATGAGACCTCGCTTAATTGGTCAGTGAAACTAACACTCCCCTCACCCCCCCCACACAAACGAATCCTGATGCTTACATGTAAAGAAAGTATTGTGATCGTAAAAAAAAATCGATCTCGAGATTTTGATGAATTTCGACGTTTCATGAATCCCCGAACCCGAAATTGGGTTTCTTGCATTTTCGTCTGTCTATATGTACCTCGAAATAGATACTAAACTATTTTACCGATCGGGCTAAAACTTAATAATTAGGGTTTTCATAGGTTTGCCCCAAGTTTTTTTTTAAATTGGATATATAACCCTAGAATTAAGGGTAGTTTACTAAAGAGCGAAAAGAGAACACATCAATTGTATCAAAATTGGCTTAAACGATTTTGATTAAATTTAATTTCTAAGCTTTCATAAATATTACAAATAAAATTGCTATTCTAAATTGTTCGTCAAAATGACTTTTAGGGTTCCGGTCTAATGCGTAAATTCTCTTCTTTTTTAAAAAAAATCAAATCTCCATAACACTTTGAGATATGAATTTATTTATCATTCCAAATATGTAGGCCTTTTTATAATACAAATATCTTATTTGCAACATGGTTTTATAAAGCCAATAATACTCAAGCTATACACAAATATGTTTTTTTTAAACTTTTCGAACATTGAGGGTCAAGTATTGCGACTTTAAAAAACATATAACCCGATATATTGATGGTTGTCAACGTTTAATGACCTCCAAACCTTAAAAAATTATTTTTGCAATGCATCTGTCTGTGTGTATGTCCAACCCTAAAATTAAGAGTAGTTAACTAAATTATGAAAAGAATAGAGAAAGTTTTCTCAAAATCGGCTCCAACGATTTTGATTAAAATTTATATCTACGTGTTTATTAAGATTATAAAAAAATGTATATTTTCATTTTCCTATAAAAATAAATTTTAGGGTAATTTCCAAAAGCGGAAATTTTCATATCTCCGGAACTATTTGAGATAAGATAGCTTATCTTTACAAAATTATAAAAAATTGAATAAAATTTTATAAAACCAATTGTTTCTGAGATATTGGTAAATATATTAATAGTATTTTGTGATCTGTAGTTGTAAAGCGATACTGCTTAAGTTCTAACGCAATAATTATCTAATGCCATAGAGTAAGTAAATAAGTATCACAAAAAGTTGTTCCTTATACTTTAATCTCTTAGGGGTATTGTTTGTACAGAAATGTTCTATCTCTATCATTTTAGAGTTAATAGATAATATTTAACTATTTAATTAATCAACATTTATAAAGGAGGAATTTAATAAAATGTCGAAAATGTGAACAGAAGTAGACATTTTAATATGAAGTGTTGACCCTTGTGGACTCTATATCGACCTTTTTTTTATTAATACAAATATATATTATTATTATTAGCACCACGTATTATTACCTGTTCGGGTTATACGCACTTAAGCTAATGTGTAATGGTAGGGTGATTGGGGGACCTACAGTATAACGTGGGATCTGAACCACGCTGGAGGCCTGGCATTCCACACATTCACAAGTTGTGATTAATACACGACTTGTCAGAAGTGAAGGAAGGGTTTGGAAATCAGATAAGTTTGTGCAGGGACCGAGGATGGAACCTGGGACGATTCAAATATATAAATGAGGACTTTAATAATAAAATTATAAAATTTAAAACCAGATATAAAAAAAGGTTTTACGTAAGTATAGTGCAATCTTTTTTTGGGTTTGCTAGTGTATATTATTTCGGTTCACATATATTACGAGGTTTTTTAACAATGGAGTGAGAAAGTCCATGTGGAGTACCATACCATTTATTTTTAGTAAAAACTTTCTTTTCTCCAACCTCTATGTTATCGTATTTCCTAGTCAATCCATACTGCTTGTTAGTTTTATTCTTGTCTGTATTTCTTGAATCTAAAATTTCACAAACAGCTTCTTCTGTGTTTGAAATTGTCCAAGGCTTTTCATTCAGCTTTTCACTCTTATTACTATATTCTTTCATTTTTTCATTAAATTTTCCCTTCAAAATAAGAATTTCATCTTTAGAGCGGCTTTCAGTACCATTGACCTGCATTTTTCCATTTTAAAAAGCTGGAATCTCAGTATTAATTTCCATTTCACTACTAAAACACCCACACACAACGATAACGAAACGTTAATGTAAACATATTTATACGGGAAAAGTTAAAACAAGAGAGGCAGCACATGGTAAACCACGCTGGAAGACAAGCTTGAACTGAGGTCCATCTGGGGAAATAAAGGAGAGTACTTCTTTGACCTTGATCATGTTTCAACTGGCAAGTGAGCCCTGTCGCCAACTGTTTCCAATATGTTTGCAGCTGAGAAGTCTTATTGAACTTATCCTTGAATATTCTAGGTTGATCGAGCAATAACAACGTCATTTCTCAGCACCCTTTACAATAAGCAGGATTTTCCAATTCGCCTACGACATATCAATTATTAAACTTATTAAAATCCCATGGCATGGCAAGTGAGCTTTACGCCATATGTTGGTGAAGATAGTGTCAAAATTTGCGGTTAGATGGTGTCATGTGGTCAACACAATGGTCTCTCCGTTCGTTATTCTCAGTTTTTAAGACCGGAGACGCTACTTATTTATTCAAGTAGCTCATTTGTCCTCACGAGGCTGAGTTGACCTCGTAAAAAACCCACTGCTTCACAGAAAAAACAGGAAGCACCGTGGATTGAGCCCGGGACCTCTGGATCTGTATCCAAGAACTATGAACCTTGACCACAGAGAGGTTCTGAACGCTGTTATTAAAAATAACATTCTTGTGAATTATGTACTATACACTATTCGCTATTAGTTGTTCATTATGCATGAATATAAACAAGTATGTGATAAAATAATAGTGATAAAATAATTTCAGGTCTTACGAAATGTTAAAAGTTTGATCATTTTTTCCTTGATCAATATTATCAATTATTCCTAGATCAAGGCCATTGTAATTAAAACCCTTATACCTTATTAAATGAATATTTTAAAAGTCACCAACTCGAAAGTGAAAATTATTATCTCAGTACATCCAGTTATTTAATTATTCAAAGTGAAGCATTCTTAACTAGAGCAGGGCTGGTGCGCTGTTAGTTACCGTTGCTTAGCAACTACTGGGAAGCAGTACAAAGTTTACCAGCCGGTTAGCGTCGCCGTAGCTTTCGTCGCAAGGAAAACAGCAGCTTGCCCATATGATTGGGTTTGTGAAGTTGAGTGCGAGGCGGTTGTATATATATATTTATTTCTCTCTCTCTCCATCTCTCTTTATATGAGTGCATTTTATTCCAAGACCTATAATATGGCTCCTAAATCCTATTAACTTCGTTTCTTTGTCTAGAACAATCGTTAACCTGAGTTTTAATTAGAAATATTACATATCCTTTTGTTGTATGAATCTTGAGTCAACTAGTTTAAATAATTATTTTTACTCCATAGCTGTGATAAATATTTTTTCTATTTAATTTAAACTGATATTTGATATTTTATTGCTCTTAAACTTCAAAGGAGGCTGTTAAATTTTGATACCTTTTATTGAGCTCTGAATCACTGGAACACAATAACTTGCTATCGCTCCGGCGGAAAGAAGAAAGTTCGTAATAGCCGGGATTAGAACTATAGTCCTACAGAGGTGTTGGCTTAGCGTCTGAAGAAAATAAAGCCTCGAATGTTCTCAAGCACGGTTGAGGCAACATATTTTAGGTAAAAGGTTGGTAAATATTATTTTAGTTTGGAGGTTTGACAGGGCTATATTAGCACATGAGTTGCAAACTAGCTCGACCCAGTACAATATTACAACAACCTATTATATGAACGCGCGTACACAATCAATTTGTAAGTAATTATTTAATCATGACGGGTTTGTCCTATCGAGTTTTTATAGATTGATTCAACGGAAAATTCCTAGTGGCACTCCATTGTAACTTGTGCATTATGTAGTTGTGGGCAGCTTCCTGTATTGAGAGACGCTCATTGCTATGTTCAATTATTGGCTCGCTAATGTTAAATGTGTCATTTATCACAATGATCATGTGGATGATAATCAACTACTGTTTAATTTAATAAAATGGAACTATGCGCTATTTTATTTTATATAAATCACTACTTATAGTCCATAATTTACCATTTTTGAGAAATCTTATTACAACACATTATCTGTAAATATATAAATAAATCCTTAAATTTAAATAGAAACAAATTCTTTAATTCTTGTACGTGTTCACACGGCTGATTTTGTTTTAATTTTTTCAGTAGTGATAATTAAATGTGAATAAAAGTATAACTCCTTTTATTGTGCATTATGTAGTTGTGGGCAGCTTCCTGTATTGAGAGACGCTCATTGCTATGTTCAATTATTGGCTCGCTAATGTTAAACATAGTACATCATAGATAAGAATGCTCTAAGCCCGCAATTGTGTGCATACGGGTGAAACCAATGTAAAGAGAATAGAAGGTAGCGCCAGTTGTAGAAAGACATCTGATTGGCTGAGAGTGTGACGTCACCCAGTACAACAGCCAGCACTTAAAGTCGTGTTCTCGCGTGTCTCTTTCAAGGAATAATTTCAAGTGATTCATTTTTAATGAAAATGAAAATTAAAGGAATTTGTTCACATGTGTAATTTATCACAATGATCATGTGGAGGATAATCAACTACTGTTTAATTTAATAAAATGGCACAATGCGCTATTTTATTTTATATAAATCACTACTTATAGTCCATAATTTACAATTTTTGAGAAATCTTATTACAACACATTATCTGTAAATATATAAATAAATCCTTAAATTTAAATAGAAACAAATTCTTAATTCTTGTACGTGTTCACACGGCTGATTTTGTTTTAATTTTTTCAATAGTGATAATTAAATGTGAATAAAAGTATAACTCCTTTTAGCTTAAGAAAAAGTGTGAAATAATAATGCAGTCTAATAAAATGAGTGTTCTGACATTATTTTATATTACACTCTAACACGTGAAAACATGTTTTAATATTCACAAAGCTTTATGGAAGACAAATTAAGTCTTTTTTTAAAAATAATTATTGTTAGAAATCATAATATCAGGTTTGGGAACATCAACATATTATTCCATACTAATACATATTTAAAATCCACAACAATAAATGAGAAAAACTGAATAAATTACACCTAAAAAACCAATAAAATATGGTTAAAATTAATTTTGTGTTGAAATTATTGTATTAACACTGGCAACATTCAATTTGTTTTAAGTTCTTGGCATTTTAGCTAACTTTCAATTTAATTAATTAATGGAACATGTTCGAGCAAAATTTGTATTAATTGTGTCTTTCCTTTTACATTTGAGCTCCCATGTACGGAAAATGTCTGGATCCTAAAGAATGGAGTAAAAAGATGTATTATTACCCTTGCAGTTTCTTTTATTATCCACACAGAGTGCAAGAGCAAAGCTTGGACTGTTGTATATATGTTTAAAAACACATGTAATTAAAATTTTAAAACGCGCGCAAATAAATTAGCAAAAAGCCTAAAAGTCTGATTGTCCAACAATGATCTGTAGCCTTACTTGCCTAACGTACGTAAATAAATTAACAAAAAGCCTAAAAGTCAGATTGTCCAACAATGACCTGTAGCCTTACTTGCCTAACGTACGTAAATAAATTAACAAAAAGCCTAATAGTCTGATTGTTCAGCAATGACTTGTATCCTATATATTATATTATTATATTAAATAAAAGAAAAATTATTATAAAACAATAAACAGATTATTAAGAACAATACAACTACATATAGTTAGCATTCATACATATATTTAGTATTATAGCTACTACAATTGAATCATTAACTAGAACATCCCTGCTGTATTTTATATTAGCATATTAAAACAGATACTTGAGTGTTAAGCATAATAAATTAACTAACTATACACGAAAAAACCACTACCAGGCAAACATAAATAAATAAATAACTATACATATAAATGAAAGGACCGTCTGAAACATATAGACCACATGCCATACTACTAACTGCTGTGTACTGGGTGACGTAGTCTCGTGGCTGGATGTAAGTAATGATATCAACAAATTCTTCTAAATGGCGCTACCTATCTATTCTATTTAAATTGGGTGAAACTCTCATTTCTCGTGATGTCTAGTTTGATGATGACGGAGAAATGATCAACCCACTTTATTGGCCGGATGGTGTAAGGCAATGTGGTCCAAAGTTTTTCATCTCAAGGGCCAGATCTGATCATTAGCTCGCACCGTGGGTGAATGTATGTTTATTAATCCCTTCAACTTGGTATAAGCCTACAAACAACACTTAATAAACCATTACATTCAATACTTATACAACGTGTATCTAAAACATTGCATCAAACTTTGGCAGGCTATTCCTTGGGTGAAAATAGAATAATTCACATCAGCAACTTAGGGTCCATCTTAAATATTAAGGGTGGTATTCACCCCTAAAGATAGAGCTAAAAAGGACTGTTGTGTGAAATATTATGAAAACTTATTAAGGTATTACAACGAATCTTTGTGTACTGCTTATTGAAACCTTGATCATTAATAAACTAAATGTGCTGTTACCGTTACCCACCCCCATCATGAAAAAAAAGGAGGGGGGGGGTTGTAACACATTTTTTCTGCAATAAAATATGTCAGAGTAAGTTATACTAATTTTGACTTAAGATTACAAAACAAGGACTAAAAATTAACAAAAAAAGGTATCTTGGAGAAACTGTCTAGTTTTCTCCGTTTTCTAGATAATCCCACAGGTTTTAGCTCAGAGACAAGTGTAAATGCCTGCCAAGTAGGCAACCAGAATCGCAGTGTTACCTCGCACTGCAGTCGTTAGTCATTTTTACCGGCACGTGTGACAATGTATCACGTACATTTGGTAAACAGGGCTGGTTTGTGTGTAATGATGGAGAAACTCAAATACTTTTCCTTCTTCATAAGCTCCGATGTGTTTCTATTTATCATATTAGTAAGTTATGCTTACACAGTTCACACTTGGGTGGGATTTTAATCATTACTCTCACTGGAGTATTGAAAGCTAAATCAAGAAATACTAATTGTAGTTATTGTATGTTTTAGTTCCTAGCTTCAAAATCATATTCATAGCAAGTGTTCAAAACTGCGTCCCCTAACGTCATTGCAATAATTGAGGTGGCGTATCAATGACTTGCGTAATCTTTCGAAAACACGTGGTGTTTCTTGAACCTTATCACATGCAGCACCTATCCTGGCTAACAGGTCTTCCTCGGATTCAATGGCTGTCTTGTACACCAAAGCTTTGAAAGAGCCCCACAGAAAGAAGTCTAACGGATGTAGGTANTTTCAATAAGCCGTATACAAAGATTCGTTGTAATACCTTAATAAGTTTTCATAATATTTCACACAACAGTCCTTTTTAGCTCTATCTTTAGGGGTGAATACCACCCTTAATATTTAAGATGGACCCTAGGTCGCTGATGTGAATTATTCTATTTTCACCCAAGGAATAGCCTGCCAAAGTTTGATGCAATGTTTTAGATACATGTTGTATTCATACATAAGATGTGGTGATTACAAAATAGACCCAGAGAGATCAGATTTCAAATCCTCATCAGGAGTTTTATTTCTAATCTTTTGCTTTCTCGCTATCCTACAGATAGTGAAAGTATTGTCATCGTCAAAATATCGTGATCGATATTTTGAAAAATCTGGACCTTTCATGGCCCCCCGAATCCGAAAAAGTGTTTTTTGAATTCCCGGCTGTCTATATGTATCTCGGAATAGATACTAAACTAATTTATCAATTGGGCTAAAACTTAGTATCTAGGGTTTTCATAGGGTTGCCTCAGAGGTTTTTTGGAATTGGATATCAAACCCTAAAATTAAGGGTAGCTTACTGTAAGGCAAAAAGAGAAAAAGTTGATTTTCTAAAAATCGGCTCTAATGATTTTGATTAAATTTCATTTCAAAACATTTATACATATTTCAAACAAAACGGATACTCTCAATATTTCGGCAAAATGACTTTAAGTGCTCCGGTCTGATGCTTAAATTCTCATTTAAAAAAATAAAATCTCCGAAACTATTTGAGATAGGAAATTACTTATTATTACAAATATGTAGATAAGTTACAATACAAATATTTTATTTGAAGCATATTTTTATAAAAACAATAAACTTCAAGCTAACCGCAAATATATACATTTTTTGACTTTTCGAACACTAAAGGTAAAGTATTTCTATGGTAAAAAAAAATCTAACCTGAAATGTTTAGGGATGTCAATGTCTCAAGATCCCCCAAACCCTAAAAAGTGGTCTTTGCAATTCCGTCTGTCTGTGTGTTTGTTTTAACTTAAAATTAAGAGAAATTTAATAAAGGGCGAAAAGAGAAATAAATGGTATGGAATTCCGCACGGACTTTCACGCTCTATTGTTTAAAAATGGAGATATTTACTCAAAACTCGTAATATATGTGAAACGAAATAATATACACTAGTAAACCCAAGCATAAATTGCAATATATTTATGCAAAACTTTTTTTAGTCCTGGTTTTAAATTTTATAATTTTTTAAAAAATAAATAATGTCCTCATTTGTATGTTTGGACCGATAAAAATGATCAATATTGGGTCCACAAGGGTCAACACTTCGTATTCAAATTTTGACTTCCGGTTAAAAATTTCAAAATTTTATTAGGTGTTGCACAGCTTCAGGTCATCGCTTTGTTATTAAATTACTCATTTATAAATTTTGACCAATAAAAAATTCAAATATTGACTTTTGAGTATTAATCGGAAATTGATCAATGTTGTATAAACATTTCTCCTGAGAGGTTTAAGGAAAAATAACATAAACTTTTTGAAATACCTACTTATATTTAATTACTCCATGTGTTTTAAATTTTATAATTTTTTTTAAAAGAAATAATGTCCTCATTTGTATGTTTGGACCGATAAAAATGATCAATATTGGGTCCACAAGGGTCAACACTTCGTATTAAAATTTTGACTTCCGGTTAAAAATTTCAAAAGCTTCAGGTCATCGCTTTGTTATTAAATTACTCATTTATAAATTTTGACCAGTAAAAAATTCAAATATTGACTTTTGAGTATTAATTGGAAATTGATCATTGCTGTATAAACATTTCTCCTGAGAGGTTTAAGGAAAAATAACATAATACTTTTTGAAATACCTACTTATATTTAATTACTCCATGGTATCGGAGAATTATTGCGTTAATATTTAAGTAGTGGTTGTTGTTGAAATTTCAAAACTTATATAAAAACTACTTCTTAATGTGGTAGAAGATATAAATTTGCCGGGAAGGTTTAAGAACCATCCCAAGCAATCCCGAAAAAAAAAATGAAGTATCTAAAAATGGGGATTGGATTTTCATGGTTTTAAACACTTGTCTTTCTTTGAGCATTGAGTAACAATATTAAATTATATATTAGATATGTTTCGGAAAACATATTATTTTACTAGATCTAATTTTTATTTCTTTACAATCAGTGGCACATATTCTGTATATTGGCCAAATTTTAATTGCATTGATAAATAATGTTTGTTCGTTACCTGGCGATAATAGTTTGAGGGCACATCTGGAAGGGATTTTATAAATTTGTCAACACTTTACATTTTTTCCTGAGAGTTATTATCTTAAGTTTCTTTCCTAGTTCTCATATCTAGTTTAAGTGTATCTTCGTTTTGTTGTCAAATTAATACTGCAGAATTCTTTGACTAATATCAAGCGACTTTATTAAAAAATATCTGGCAAACTTTAAATTTGTTGTCCCCTTTGGACCAATACTAATTAAATGATAGACTTCTTCTTTCACTGTTCTTTGTGATACTCTTTTCATTTTATTCTATAAAAAATAGTAAAAAAAACTCTTTTTTTCCTTCAAGATATTATCTGTAAAACAATTCAAAAATGTGTTGCCTCTCATCACTGAAGTGTTTTATAGTTATTTTGACACTTCGCATTGGCACATGTGTCAGGTTTTAAATTTTTATATGGCAAGACTTTATTAGTTTTACATATATAACTCTCCCCTACTTCCTTCTTTTTTATTTTGAAAACAAGCTGTAGAAAATTTTCCTTTTTCATTTTCTTTTTTTCATCAATAATATTATCTTCTGTTTCATTTTCACTGATATCTGCTAGAGATTCTATATTGTCTTCATTAGGCCTGGTAGCATTTTCAACAAGGACGTCTGAATTGAATTCACTATTGATGGATACATTTTCATTCTCGTCATTTGCATGGACTTCTTTATAAGATAAATCATTAAGTTCTTGTGTTTTTAGAGTTTTGTGTATCATGTCTATTTAAATCTATATTTTTGTTTCCAAAGTATTAGTGATCCCAACATAGTTTCCACTTAGAAAATATTAATATAAAATAATACTATCAAATGAACAATTTTCATCAACATTAATTATATTATGTAGGTATGGTTCAATCAGATCAATTTTACTATCTACTAATTGAATGCTTTGGGGTGGAAAAATTAGCACTTTCCCTGGTCCACTGGATTTAAAACTTAGCTCTGTACAGTTATTAATACTATTTACATAGTTACCCACCCCTTTGTACATTTTCATCATTGTTCACTGACTGGAGTGCTAATTTGAGAACGCTTTTTGGTCTTTGAGATATAATGAGATAAAAAAAAGCTTCAACTTTAGGATCACCCAGATCACTTATAAAAGAAACAGTGACCTGAGGTCTCAAATGTAAAAATAATGATAATAAACAATGTTATTCGATCCTGTAATCCTCAAAAATCAGTTGACTTAACAAGAAACATGGAGGTAAATATATGTAAATGCCAGCTCACACTGAAAGCTAAGCTAAGATAATCTAATAAGATTCGCTTTGCTAACTGTTTAGATAAATAGCGGACCATATATTTAAATGTGTTGGTTCACACAGAAAGCTAAGCAAAATTAAAATAAGCTATGCCTTGCTAAGCCTCGTAATGTTTTCTTTTCGATTGCTTGCTGGGCAATTTTTCCATCTTCCATCTTCCATCAGGAGCCTCTTAGGTTGCTCATGCGCATAACGAAGCTTTGGATACGTGTTGAACATACATACTGCTGGATTGTTTAAAATAACCAAAGAACCGTTGAATGTTTGTTTTCAGTTTGTTTCACGTGTATTTAAGTAATATTCTATTTATGTGCTATATTTAATAAGGTTTCTTATATCTTAGAACCGTTAGTTGAGCAAGTCAAATCTTCGCCCACATTTTCTTCTCCTTCCAATACAGCTGCTAATAGAAGCAGATCCTCATCGCCCGCACTATCATATGAGCCCAAACAAGACATTTTTGAGAATGTCTTAAGTTAACTTTATTGGAGCAGACCAGAAAGAAACCACAGTAAATTCAGGAGGGAAAAGCGGAACCAAAGCCTAGCTTAGCAATGAGTGTGAAGCAAAACTAACATCTTATCACCGCATAGCACAGCATATAATTACTTAGCTTAGAGTTCTGCGTGAGTCAGCCTTAAGCCTCTCTAGGTGTGTCATACTACTAGGCCTATATTTGAAATTTGGAAAGGTAAAACGTTGTAAGCTTACATCATTCTCCTTCATCTACCACATCTACTTGTGTTGGATGAAGTTTACTCAAGAATGAAAAATGTTGTATTTAAAACAATTTCTTTAGCACCACATCTTACTAACCGTTTGGGGCATACTCTTATTTATTAATTTTGCTAATGGTTTTAGGGATGAAGAAGGTTATATTTAGAGGTGGTGTACCCACCATTTCGTGGAAGGAGGGTGGAAAACAATTTTGCAAACAAATCCACAGTACATTTGACAGAGATTCAAACCTTGATCTCCCCGTCATCGATAGTCTAGTATACTGTTAAAGTTACCCTTTAAACCATGAGGCTATCGAAGTGGTTCTGATCATTACAGAGATTTACCTACATTTAACTGTAACAAATATGAATTGAAATACACACAATTTAAGATTTATGTTTGTGTGGGCTTAACCTTTTACTTTAGAGCCATCTAAGTAAGATTTAGGGATATATGCAACTACGTTTTCTTTTAAATATCTAGATCACTTGTTTTTGGATTTACAGGGAATTGTTTGTATACGCGTGAGGAAATTAAAGAAGCTAAACAAATGAAGCAAAGATAATCCCCTAGCTGATGTCTGGCAAGCAAGGCAATTAAAGCAATGAGGGCGTGGCCAAATGTAGCACGGGTAACCTCTCTGACGGGACCAGACAGTTCACGCCGGGGATATTTCCAGAAACTGCGTGTCGACAGCGCTTTCCACAGGTGTTTTAATTATATGTTACTAATTAATGCTTGAATATTTCAAGTTTAATCTTATAGCGTATTTTTAATAATTAATTTTTAGTTATACCGGTCCAAGATAAGCATGCGCAAAGCTACTTAAACTAATGAGGTATTGATGAGGGAGGCACAGTTAAAAGGAATCGTACTACATTTACTTGGGAGGAGAGTGGGAAAACATGTATACAAAGTATGTCAGTAAACTTATCCGGGATTCAGGCCTTAACCTTCTCATCCCTGGAAATCCAGACCAGACGATAGTGACATGTTTGACCTTACTCTTTCCTAGGCAGAATGAAAGCAGCTTACTACTTATATGTATAGGTATCTAGGTATACATATATTATTAGTATCGCATCTCACCACCCGTTTGCAGCCGCCTTGGTGACGTAGTTAGCTGACGCGCAAGTTTCGTGTTGAGATAGGCTGCCTAGGACGGGTAGATACAGGTTTGAATCTCGCTCGGGTGTACTGGGGATTGTTTTTCCTAAATGGTTTTCCACTCTCCTTCTACGCAAATGCAAGTTTACTTCCTATATATTCAACCTTCTTAATTTCTAACCCATTAGAGTAAGTAGTAATTAAGCGTATAGCACAAACGGGTAATAAGACGCGGTGCTAAGTATTATTATTATATTATACTACCCGTTTGGGTTGTACACATATAATTACGCTAATATTTTTATATGAGGAAGGTTTAATTTAGAAGAAGTGTACCGGAATTTGAGAGGGGCGAGAATAGAAAACCATTTAGGAAAAAACACTCTCAGTACACCAGATTGAGATTCTATCCCCGCAATCTCGCAATCAACGGCAGTCTTGTATATTGTGAGAGTGACGCCTCGTACCATGTGGTCACTGAATTAGGCTACTACTATAACTTACAAATTAAATTCTGTTATTGAAAAGTAGGGCTAGTATAATATTCATAATAAAATTAGCACCAAATAAAAATAGAATTTATTTTAATAGTACAGACAAAACTTAAATTAATTTAACTCGTGTTTCAAAATATACAGTTTAATTGACGTTTTTCAACTGAACCTTTGGTTGAAGTATTTTCAGAGACATTATCTAGTAGTGAAAATGGTTAGGATCTTTTTTATGAATAAAATACACTCGATTTAAGTAATACGTTGTGTACTACTTTTTATTAAGAGCCGATATATTTTTTTCATACTATACGTTATACACAACGTACTATTATTTATTCATTATGCATGAATATAAACCCAACCTAAACAAGGGAAGTTTTACTTTGAATATGTCCCATTTCTTTCCATTAAGTAGATTAGAGAAGTACTGTAATTCTAGAAGGAGAACATCCAAAAATAAATGTATTCGCAAAATATATATTACTGTAATTTACCCCAGTGATATTTAAGGATATCCACAACCTACATAAATCTAATACAAAGACAAATGACGAGAAATATGGATGTCAAGGTGATTTACTAACAATCTGTTAGAAAGAGTATTAAAAACAATTAACTGCAAAAACTAAGTTGAGTGCATCCGACCAATTTATTAACCCCGAATTTTCTGGTCAAATTTTGTGTAAGCCACAACACCAACTAACCTTGACTGGTGGTGAGGAGGTCTGAAGATTCTTGATCAAAATATATATAATTATTATTGATATAGAGAAGACTATTGTTTAAAAATAACATAATATGTATCTGTGAGTCAACCAAACACGCGACTAAAGGTCTAGCTGTCACAAGATAGACAACGGGGAAGGAAATGGACCTAGCTTATTCTACAGGGACGACACGTAGCGGGTTTGAAACAAAGCAAGCACTAAGATATGTTTCCCTTAAAAAACGTATTCGCTAGAAAATATTTATAGCCTACCAAATTAAAAAGTTATGAACTAAAAAACAAGTGAAATCAATGAGAAAAAGCTTGATATTAGTTTATTCTTCTATCATACATCTTAAAAGACTTTGCTCCTGATGAAATGAAATTATTGACGAAAAATAAAACGATGAACTTGTGAATCAACTCTATTTTCATACTGCAGGTTTTGTATGTGAGTTATGAACGAATAATATGTATGTATTAAATGTATTTGTCTTGGTTTTAATTCTTTTCCAGAAAAAAAAAAACATGTCCAAACAACCATGTAGCTTGTGGTTATATTTCTTTTAACATTATAGGCCTATTTTGTTATTTCAAACTACAAAATATTCCACCTATTAGCTCCATTTTAAAATACAATAACATAGGCCACTGTACTGTAGGAACTTGGGCTGGAAAGTCATAGTTTTAATCAGTAAACGCAAATTTATAATGTTTTTTTTAAAAAAAAAACACTCAAATAAATCTTTTAAAATTGTACTTTGTATTAAAAAATCCTTGTTTCAATACGTTTAGATTATTGGCCCACAATAAATCATGTGTGATAAAAAAAAAGCAATCCTTGTGATTCGTTTCAGTTTTGTAGTCCCGACAAGGTGATTGAATAGTGTCTCTTTTGGTTCAATATGTGACCTCATCAATCAACATTTAATCTCACTCGGAATAATGACAATCTAGTTTTCCTCGAGAATAAGAGTTTTTTTAGTAGTTTTTAGTACAGTGTGTAGGCTATTTATTGGTGACAGTAATTATTAGGTGGTTAAATATTTGTTAGAACATGTATATAAATCCAACAGGAAAGAGGGTTCTAAATAGCACCATGAAAAAACCCACTTGGTTGCATATAATTGGGGATCAAACCCAGATCCACTAATCATACCCAGAGGTTATAAGATGTTTATAACTTTCCAAGCAATAGATTCAATTTTTTATTAGCTTTTTCATAGAGAAAAATATATAGTCGTGAATACTTCGATTTCAAGATTATGATGCTATACATGCTACAATTTTTGAGGACTTTAAAATTTAGATTTATTGTTATGCTATTTGGTTGAGATAGATATACTTCTTTTTCTCAATATTTCTGTAAAATTGTATATTATTTCCTTTGTGCGTGTTGGTGGAGTGTTTATGCAACAATTTATTTTGTTTCATTTTACAAATATTACGAGTTATTCTTATGTCTCTATTTTAAGATAAAGAGGAAAGTCTGTGCGGTGCACTGTACCGTTTATTTTACTAAGGGTCTGTCTTATGACTCCTGAATAAATATTAATCTGGTAGATAAATATTTCTATCTGGTGGATAAGTTAAAAGTGAGTCTTATGACTGCCAGACAGCATTTATCTGTCAGATAAAATGTATTTATCCATAACATTTTTATCGAGAAGTTTAAGTAGCTAATAACTTTTATTTGAAAGTTAAAATGGTTGTTGCCATAGTCACGCATTGTTTTTAATGAGGTTTCCGTATAACAGAATCTGTTTTTAGGTTAAAAGCTTGGTTCACTTGTTTAGTAAGCACAGGTCCGGGGTCTAACTATATAACGTTAGAACATTTAATTCTCACTTTTATATAAACTGACAAGCTATTTGAAGAGTTATATTTATATAAGAACAAATTATCAATATGTGAGCACAATAAATGAAATTTTGTAAACGTTGTACCCAGCTATCGACCACGTTTTGGCAGACACCGAAATTAGTACTTGTAATACATCTTAGCTTCTGCGTCCATGGGAGGCCATCTGTTTCCTCGCACTCGTTTAGCCGCCATTATTTAACAAATGTTGAGCGTTCTCCCCACTCGCTTGATTGTAGCGCTATCTTATAGTAAGATAAGAATCTTATGGAGCCTTTGAACGACTATTTTTACACCATTTGTTGCTACCCATCCGGTCCATCCGGGTATTTGAAAATAAAATAAAGAAAAGCCAACATTGTCAAAATTGACACCAAATGTTAAACGTGACAGTTTGATAACCCATAGCGTAACGTATTAATGCAGTAAATTAACTCTAATAACTTTTGTTTTATAAACTTTGTTTCATATTGCGAACCGAACATAAATAGTTTTAATTGAAAAACAAATACTTAATTTAAGTGTACTGTACTGTACTTACTAAAACAAATTGACATGCATGTTCTAAAAGTTAATTTAAATATATTGACTTTAGCTTATAAAAAAGAAGAAAACATTCCAAAAAACAAACTAAGGATGGAATTTCTTTTATAAAAATAGGATGTAAACGAAGATCCCTATGAATAACCTATATACCGTAAAACCATGATCATATATAATGCATTTATGTGTTTATTTAGTTTTTGTGGCCCAGTATCAGGGCTACCTACCATAATTACTTATTTTTTGGGACATTACATTTATAAAAGGTAGTTTTTTTTAAAAAAATTACGAAACTGACCAATGATGTTACAAAAAAAAACAGTTTATATATTATATCATATTTAAGATCAGATTGGTCTTTTGGTTGATTTAAAAATGGCATAATCGCCTGTTTGTAATCCCGATTTATTTTCTGAAAATGCCAAAGTGTAAATAACAATTTACTGAAGAGCTTAAAAAGAATATCCGTATTTTTAGAATGGTCAATGGAAAAATAGAAATAGAGGTTGTCTTATGAAACTATAATAAGAATTTTAAAAATACAATATTATTTTAAAAACATGTAATGTAAATAGTTTATTATAAAACTTATCAGTGATATCCCTGGATTTTTAAGAAAATTAGGACAAGTGAAAATACCCTTGTGTGTAAAATGTTTTTTTAATATGTCATGTAAATGTTTGTTTTAAGCAGTGTGCTATTCTCATTTAACTAATTTTTAATCCTAGGTTTTTATCCTCAAGACATCATGGTGTTTCTGTACTCATTTTTAAACAATGTGGTCAAAATATGTTATTTATACCTGATTCGTCTGGCCCCCACACCCCCCAATACATGGTAGCTCACACGGTTCAGTAAAATAACCAACTTTTTTTTATATAATTGAATATATCATCCTCAAAACTGCAATCCTGTGTTTGCGAAAACTGTGTGGCTATGTTTGTTCAGAGACTTAAATTGTACGCGCGACAAAAGAAAGAACGAAGCACCATTATCGTTTGGATTACCTCCTATCATCCCTTTCATCTGATAAGGGTTGGGTGACCTGAGGGCCAGGAGAAAGCGGAGAGAGTATTATGCACAAGTCGCTCATAGTAGCCTGCATGACGATCGCTTTCCCACGCTGTCATCCTTCCTTCCTCTGGAAGCAATCCTATGTAATGAACAGCTCAATCTCAGTGGAATTAATTTCACATTTCTAATTACCAGAGGGTGTGAGGGGGATGGGAGGAGGAGGAGGAGGAGGTTGTGCCCTCCTGCCCGTGGTATAAAGTCCTCGTTGCAGGGTTGGCCATGCGGAAAATTTTGCGGATTCTAACCTGGAGGAGGTGGATTTGATCCCAACCAGCTGCACTGGACTGATCTTACTAGTAAAGTTCATTAGGTTAACGTATGCCCCAGCCTGATGCTTGTGAGTTTACTTAAAATTTATCTTCATGAACCTATTTATTTTGGTTATTTAAATCACTGGATGTCAGTGCTGGCACAATAACACAATTGGCTACTACCATTACCATAACTACCACTACTACAGCTAGTACTATTCCTACCACTACTACTGCTGCTACTACTACTACTACAACTATTACGGATTAAAAAAAGTACGGAAATACTTTTACACACTTTTACTAATCAAATGCTATAGAAATTAAACGAAAACAAACACATAGCTATAGCAATTATAGACATGTCGAAAGCGTTCTACACGTTAGATAAAGATATTTTACTATAATCACTTAATAAAATTGGTATCAGAGTTAATATGTGTGAATGGTTTAAAGATTACCTAAAACATAGAAAACAATAGTTAAAATAAATAATATAGAAAGTGAAGAATTGGATATAAATATTGGAGAATCACAAGGCTCTATTCTTTGGCCAATACTATACTTAATCTATACAAGAACCATGTCAAACTGTATACAGATCTGCGGTATATTTATGTATGCTGACGACACAATGCTGTATGCGGTGCACAAAAATGTAGATAGAGCTAAACAAATGTTACAGGATGACTTTAATAGGATACAAAACTGGACTCAAGATAATAAATTAATAACTAACAATAAAAAACGCAAACAATACATACCAGATTACCACGTGTTATAAAGTATAAATTATATAAAAAAGGTCATTGTAATTTTTTAACATTTACGTGAGTTGAAACATATAACTATCTTGGGCTAATGATTGATTCTCTTATGAAATAGAATACTCACATAGACATAATGAGTAGGAAGCTAAGAGTGGGAATTGTTATTATGTATACTAAAACAATGTTACATTTGATGTTATAAAAATAGTATATCATGC
>CABFOW010000378.1:190185-204304 GCA_902141385.1 Timema californicum | reverse complement strand
ACTCTTGTACCATTCCCTTTGAGTAATTACGTATAGTAATGGGTGATGATTGAGAAGGGTTCATGACGACAAATTATTGAATAGGTCCAAGTGGAGGCCTATCAATGAATATGTGGTCCTAACGCTCTTCTGCAATTTAATCATTTGTTGTTGTTTTCTTGCCCTCTTTACTTTATTGTACATGTGCCCCTGCCCTTGTCCAGTAGAGGAGAAGGGGGGTGGTACATTCTAAATCCAAGCACTGCGTCAGTGGCTACAAGTTTCAATGTGACTCCAACGTCGAGACCTCGTAGCCAGGATCCCAACGAGAATAATTCAAACGCGTGTTGGGTTGCATCTAAAACGAGTCACCCTTTAACGCTCTCTACCACACCTAATACTTACAATACTTATGTAATGATTTAAGGTCGTGAGAAAGTTTATTAAATGTAATTTGAAGCTATTTATTTTATTTATTGTCATCATTGCTACAGTCAAATTATCATAGTAAGATTTTTTTTAGTATATTTTTTTTTGCAGACAGCTGATAAAATATTACTATAGTATTAATATTATTATATAGGTTATGTCGTATTTTTTGAACCACATGTAATTTGGTATACGAATCATTAATATTGTTTTAAAACAAGCATTTAATTCATCAGACAGTACGTTGCCTTCCTACAAAAATCTACGAGACCATAAACAAATTATTTGGAGTGGAAAATTTATAGATTGGCCAATATTTACGGACACTTTGTAAGGCACTAGATTAAAATTAACTTGGAGGTCAACGTTTGATTCTAAGTCGGCTGCATTGGGGATTGTTTTTAAAACTGTGATCATCACTGTTGTTTACTTCAATGCGCAAATACAGATCCAAATTCCTTGATTCACTCTTCATCACTATCCCTTGGATTAAGCCACTAAATCTCTTGGGTTGAACGTAATAATACGGTACAAATCCCATAATTTTAAACATATTAGGAACTAAACAGCTCCTATAAGTTGTCCCAGCTTGCTACTCATACCCAAGGTCACTTTTTTTTAAACCCAAATTTGAGTTTGAGCATCCTTGTTAGATACTGTATTATTATTTGCTAGCGGGGTGAAAATTATGTGGATTCAATGGTTAATTAAACAAAACAAAAAAAATTATATGAGAAATGTTAACTAGTGTAAACTGTATGGAACAAACTTTCAAATGTATATCATTTTGTGCTTGTTGCTTTGGATAAAGTAGAAATGGAAAAGTTGAACGAACCGTTTTGGTATAGATAAGTTCACACGTATTAAAATAGAAATTGAACGACGATTAAAACACATGCTTTAATGGAATATGGGACCCATGAAAAGTAGGCCTACATTATATTTAAAATCTCAAGATAGATTTTTTACCCGCATAATTTTTCTTCGCATCACGTTTAACTCCCCATCGGGTCTATTCAGATATTTATATTAATGAGGTAGGAATCAGTAAGGTAGGAATTACATTAAATGCACAAACCTTTAAGTTGAGGGGTATTAGGACACCATTTAGGGAAAAACAGCTATCAATAACTGTCCTCCTAGGCAAGACTAACTCTTATGTCCATGTGTTAATGGTGTGGGTATTTTTACAGTAAGCTTTCTATACGACGTTTATATGAGAAAATATTGACCTCGGTGGTCTTGGGGTAAAGTGCTAACTTCAGAACCTTATGTTCATGGGTTCGAACCCAGCCATGGTCAACTGATTTTTCCTAAGCAATACAAATGCTTAGCACAACTTCCTTCAGAGGGGAAGTAAAGGCAGTGGTCCCATGTTGATTGTGGCATGTCAAAGATCACGGGAAGATATGTGAAAATACCTTTCTCGGCAAAATTGGTAGGCTCTTTCACTCTCGCTCATATATATTACCGTGTGCTGTACCAGTCGGCTCAGAAAGTGCACGTCGAATACCTCAAATAAATTAAATAAATGAAAATAAAATATATGAAAAAATAAAAAAATATAAAATAGCCGTGAGCTGAATATACAAGAAATATGGAGCCTATCGCAACGAATTATCGTGACATAATTTTAAGAGTTTAAATATCAATTTTATTGATACGGACAAGTAGTTTCAATTATTTTGTATATTGAACATTAAAAATTAATAATACTGAAAAAATATAAACTAATACATTACCTATTTCAATAATTTATTATTCAATAAGCTAAAATGGAATTAAATATTTGTTCTCTATAATCCAGTGTATTTTTTCTAGTTAAAGTCCCACATATCATATTTAAAACCTTTCGAATCAACCCACGTTGAAAAAGAATCACAGTTTGGAGATTTTTCCCATTTGCGAGAGTGTTTCCTAGAAAAATAGTCACTTCACAGAAGTTGCTCATTTTTACAAATGCTCATTTTAGTTTTGAGACTATGGTGCCAAATTTCACGGGAGTAACGCCATACGTATTGGTCCAGTTTTTTTTAGTTTTTTTTAAACCTAAACGCAGTGGGTTCACTTATACAAATTATTTACAAAAATAAACAATTTTTAATTCATATAAGCTTGAATACGTACGCATATTTTTAAATACCATTGATATAACCGTGAGAAGAAAAATCTGTTGTGATTGATTTGATTGCTATTTTTAAATATAGTCATACACATTATCTTAAGTTCGATTCCTAGCAGTACTTAAAAATATATAGGGAAAGTAATCCATTTTCTAGCACCACTTCTTACTACCCATTCAGGTTGTGTGCATATGTACTAATTACGATAGTAATAATAATAATCATAATAATTATAACGATATCGTCTTTATTTGAGTGAAGTTAAGGCCAGCGCATTTTTCTTACACTTAGCCCTTTTAATAATATATAACTTACAGTACATTTGATACCTACGTGCTAAAAACTAATTTATAATATTTGTACAAAAATACTACCCACATACATGATTGAACATTTAGGAACATATTATATTAAAATAAATAAGGAAAGTAGAACTAAATAAAGAATATATAGTAATAAAATATACATTCTGGCACACAATCCCTCCACACACACACACACATTCACATGTTATTATATTATGCATAACATATCTAAACATGATAATTTAATAATTTAAAGAGAAAACAATGCCGGTAATATTTAGTCACTTTTATATTATACTCACTTTGCTCGTTGGGGGCTCCGCCCCCCAGTCCCGGATAAGTTTTCATTGCAGGTGGATGTAAACTAATGTAATTACATAGCCGTTTTTAATAGATCCTACCATTCTTTAAAGTTGCTCTGCCATTTTGAATTTTTTTTCAGGGGTTAAAAATTAAATGTTTTAACTTTTTGGAATTTTCCCGTCGGTTACAGGCTAGAAGCTAGAAGTTTGCCAAATTTCAAGTTTCTAGCTCATCTGGTTGTGTGTAAACATTAATTTCACTGAAGTAAGTAAGCCATGTGGCTTAATAGTAGGATAATATACATTAATAGTATTAATAATATTCCTTTACAAACACATTCTTACTGTACCTCTCAACATGTCCCCTCAGATCTAAGATAGAGATTCTGCTTGCAGACTTTGAGCAAACTTATGCTTAAAGGATTGTATAGGGGCAGCAGTTTTAATATTTAGATCAAGAGCATTCCAAGAACGAGCTCCAGCAACAGTAAAAGAGAGAGAATATAAGTTAGAATTGTGAAGAGGGAGGGAGAATGTGTGGGTGTCACGTGAGCGAGTCCCGAGATTGTGATGAGCGTGGAAAGGGAAGAATATACGTGAGGATAAAGAGGTATTGAGGATATCTTGTAAGCAATATTTTCTTCATCATTACAAGAGTATGTAGATGCCGTCTATCATCAAATCGTAGCCAGTCAAGTTTGTTATAGTATGTAGAAATATGGTCACGGCTCACGGGATCGCAAGACGAAGATACATCTTACACACGTGTTTTGAAATTTTTGTAATTTACTAACAAGTTCAACAGTCAAGTCATAAAAACCATATCACAGTAGTAAAAGTGATAATGAACTAGGGCTGATGAAGATTGTGTTTAGAGGAAGTGTATTCTCATTTGCATGAAGGTAGAGTGTATTAAGTACACACTAACAGGATTCTAACCTCAAAATCTCTGTCATCAACAGTTAGCTAGCACGAGAGTGACGCCAAAACACATGAGGCCACCGTAGTACGTCAACTAGTGTTTGTTACTTTACATTAAAAATAGCACATTAACGGTTTGAAGTCTAGCTGTTGGGTGTGTCGTAGAAATAATCAGGGTGTGATCGAGGTTAAAGTCTCAGCAGGGTTTGTTTAATGAGGGTGGTTTTCCAAAATGGTTTTCCACTCTCCCTCCACGTAAATGCGAGTACACTTCCTATAAATATAACCTTCATCATCACTAAAATCATTAGCGTAATCAGTACATAAGCGTATAACCCGAACGGGTAGTAGGACGCAGTGCTAAAAACAAAAACAACACCACATAAACCTACATATATAAGTCCCCTCTAAAATTGACCTGAACAAGACCACCATGATGTATCGACCATCATGGCAGTGTTATTACCTATTTCTACCCTAATTGTCCGTAGAAGTAGTGTATGCTCTCCACCCACAATGTTTAACTTGTTCAAACACAGGAAAACCTGTTCGAGGTAACTTAACTTCCTTAATTGTTGGAAAATGTTTCGTCATCGAAGGAGGTAAAAAGGAAATGTTAGGATCAAATTCATGTGTGATATTGTTTAATAAGCGTGACAGTGTGTTGACTATTAATAACCTTTCTTTCATGCCAAGTATAACTACCCGTCTGGGACATCTACTTTTAATTACAATATTAAAAGTAAAATTTTATGGTCAATGTTCCCAACCGGCCGGGACTCTAACCCTAATCTCATCGTCACCAGTAAGCCAGATTGCATAAGATTGACTTTCTTCTATGTGCTTAGCAATGCTAGCATATTAGTTACTTAATATAAATCCTCCAAGGAAAGAGGATAAGGATATTGAAGGTTGAAGAAAATTCCTAAGAAATAACTTGGAGGAACTCCCTTCAGTGGCCAAATAGTCTAAGGCAACACTCTCGTGATAGACTGTCGTGTTTATGACGGGGAGGTCAGGGTTGGATCCAGTTTGGATCTACTAAGAATGTTTATTTTTCTAAATGGTTTTCCAATCTCCTTCCACATCAATGTGGTTACACTTCCTCTAAATTCATCCCTCATAATTACTATCACATTAGTGTAATTATTAATACATAGGCGTATACCTGAATGGGTAGTAAGACGCGAGGCTAGGGAAGAACAAATTCTCAACAGATGACTTACCAACTACTTAATCTAAGTGATAAGTTTAATTACTGATACCTTAACTCAGTCGTCAACGCGTTCGTTTACTTAGCCCAGGATCACAATTTCAAACTCCAACATAGCTGGAACCCGCTTCGGTGGCCGCATGGTCTAAGGCGCTACTCTCGCAGTAGACTAGACTTCCGATAACGGGGAGATCAAGGTTTGAATCTTGGTTGGGTGTACTGATAGTGGTTTTTCTAAATTGTTTTCCGCGGTCCCTCCACGTAAAATATAGGTAAACTTTTTACCCCCCCTTCCCTAAAACCATCAGTGCAATTAGTACATAAGCATGAAACGCGAACGGGTAAGAGATGCGGGGCTAAACAAAATGGCTGAAAAAATGTTTATGGGTTAAAATATTATTATTATCATTATTATTATTAGCACCGCGTCTTACTGCCCGTTCGGGTTGTACGCACTTAAGCTAATGTGTAATGGTAGGGTGATTGTGAGATGAAATGAAGAACCTACAGTTTAATGTGGGATCCGAACCACGGTGGAGGCCTGGCATTCCCCACATTCATAATTTGTGATTAATACACGTCTTGTCAGAGCTGAAGGAAGGGTTTTGTAATCAGATAAATCTGTGCTGGGACCGAGGATTGAACTCCTGATCCCCAGCACTTGTTTGAAATAGTGCTTACATTTTCACAATGGTGAATTAACTAGTGGTGGACTGAGTGTTGTGTCTGTTATAGCAGGCCTTCTTAAACTGTTGGTCAAGACCTCATGTGAGGCTGCGTAACTGAATGTGGGACTTGCAATAAATTTGGCAACAATAACAGATTTCTGAACGCGTACCGACCAAAAATTAATTCAAAATCAAACTCGTAATGCATCCTAGGTGTTTCTGACAGCATTCACCCGTGTTGCATCCCGCGACTTCACTGCAGCCTTGGTTCTGAACACACACTAAAAAAACCCCACCGAGTCTTACTACCTGTTTGAGTTAGACGCTTAAGTACTAATTTCCCTAATGGCCTAGGAATTGAGAGGATTGGCTATGAAACAAGTAAACCCACATTTGCGTGGAGTAAGAGTGGGTAACCATTTAGGAATCCCCCCTTCACCAGTTCACCCGAGCGAGATTCTAACAGCAATCGCCCCGTCCTCGGTAGTCTAGTTCAACACGAAACTAGCGCGTTATCTAACTACGTCACCGATGTGGGTATCACACAACAAATTGTAACATGCTTATTTTAAAAGATATAGTTAAATGTTTACTAAAATGTTAACATAGGGAAGAAAAGGGTGGAAAAGGGTTCTTCAGAAATGTTTACAGCTACAGATGATTTTATAATTGAAAATAACCTTCCCGAAGATTTAATTATAAGGGTTATAATTGATCATCTGAAGTGCATGGAGACAGAGTTTCAGAAATACTTCCCTTCAAATTTTGATACTAAAAAACTAAGTTGGGTTCATAAATCATACTCAATTAAAATCGTCAAGTCATCCGCCATCAAAGGTTCAAGAAGAATTTGCCGAGTTATTAAACGACACAGGTTTAAAATTTGAGTTTCCTAAAAAATCTATAGGCCTAAATGAATTTTGGCCTGGGCTCAGGACAGAATTTCCAACAATTTCTTAAATTCCCTAATCATACTGCTACCATTTTGTACTACGTTTTTATGCGAAGTTACGATCTCAACATTGACGATTTTAAAATCAAAATATCGATCAACTTTCAAGAACGCTGAAGATGCTCTACGTCCTGCTGTGGGGCCTATCAAATATTCAGACAAGATTTAATTCTTTATGTAAAATTAAACAAGCAAACAAGCAAATCCATCTAATTATTATGCAAATTTTCTTTCGTCTCTAATAAATGATAAAATAATACGTATATCCATAAATTATTTTAAAACATTTTTTTATGTTTTATTATCAGTAAATATTTTATCTGTAACCTATTTTATATGGCTATACACCTGGGGTCGCGTAGGAAATTCTAGGACTAAAAGGGGTCACGAGTGGAAAAAGTTTAAGAAGCCCTATTTTGTAGAACTGTATTAATTTGTGAGTCATGTCAGAAAATTAACGTTAAATACCCTAAATCAATTAATTGTACATTCTAGTTTTCATAAGAAGGACAGTTAAAAGATACAAACAGTTTTGTGGTCAATTTTGATAATTTTTTACTATATTCCTAGTGTTATTTTATAGGTATTGATAATATCTATCATTAATGACATCTGCAGCTCACATGACTTGAGGTGAAAGTAGATTTAGTAACTTTTCTAGCTTTCTTCCTATGAAAATTGCACTGTAGATGACACCTCTTTCGGTTGTTACGAGCATAGTGCTCACAGAGTGTGAGAGGGATTCCTCGAACAGAGGGTGGGTGGTAGTCAAATGTACCCTTACGAGATTAAAAAAAACACTGTGGCGAAGTCCGTGGGGTCAGGTCACACGTCACGCCACGCACTTTTGAGCGGGGGCGAGTTTTTAGAGAGAAGGGTTGAGGAGAGGAGGGGGTTACCGCGACGCGTGAGCGCGTCCTGACGGCAAGAGCGCATGAGCGCCCGTGGCAGCCACAGGTGGAAGAGGGGATGTAGGGGGTAGTAGAACGTGGTTGAGGAAGGAATGGCTGAAACAATGAGGGAGGAGGACATTCCAAGTGTGGGTAACAATGGCATCAAGGTGAAAAAAAATGCATGGGATTAGAGAGGAAATGCAAAATATTTGTTAAAGTGGCTCGACAACAAATTTAATTCAACATAAGCCCCTACCTGAAGTTATTTAACATATACAATTTAACATATTATAAGCCCACACAGGTGGTCAAATGGTTTAAGGGGTCACGCTCACAATATACCAGATTGTTGGTGACAGAGAGGTAAAGGTTTTAATAGTGGCCGACGAATGGGCGCGTGGGGGGTGGTTTTACACATATCCCTGTTGTTTTCACCTCAACCCCGCCACTAAATGCGGATGCATTTCCTCTAAATACATATATTTTAACTTAGGGTATTTAATGTGAAATTTTTAACGGGACTAATTTTGTTTGGTAAGACTTTTATGGACTAATTTATTTATAGAACAAACACAGCACCTAGTTCCTTGGCCGTTAATTTCATCAAAGTGAAATGGAAAGTCAAAACTTTACTCAATGACATATATTTCGCCCATGATGAGAATATAATCCAAGTAAAACTGTAATTGAACGTGTATGTTAGTAAAATAATAGCTGACTAACATATTCAATTTATATATTGAAAAGTTAATCTCTATAATATTACAATAATAGCTTCAGAAGTTACAGAACATGATACATGATCAAGAAGTAAAACTTAGGAAAATGCTAAAAAAACAATAAAACAATGAGTAGAAGAATACAATAATGTATTTATGTCCTTACCCGCGCGACATGCACATGATTGTTTGATACACATAATTTTAAGTTTTGAAATCCCCTGACTTGTCCAGTGTTTCCATACTAAATAATATATTTTATTAGTATTTTGCACACAAGAATAAAAATTGAAACAACCACCAATTTCATAATTTTCTTATTAAATTATTGACATAAGAATTATGCACCCAAATTTGTAAGTTTAGCTCAATATTTTTTATAAATTGTAGCTAAAACAAATCAGATATCTCTGGGTTATTATTTTTTATCTAAAATTCCAAAAATTATTGCAAAACTATTTGAAGATCCCAGTGACTTTTTAAGGTTTTCCTTGATCTTGATATCTCTATAAACCTTTCTGATGGAACCTAATACTTTGTTTAAAGCTTTTTCAGAATCTAAAAACAAGCTGTGGCTCACTATTTAGTGCTTATATACACACTTTAGTGAACTCTAAATTCCTTATACCTCCCCTGTTCTCATATCCAGAGAATACAGAGAAATAAATATCAACTTAACAGGTATTCAAGCCAACATGCTTATTTATAGGTGGTTGGTCAGTATATAAAGGAAACAATATGGTCCACAGCTAAAGATCAACATTTAGCACAGTTTTGTTAGTAACTACAAGTTTTATAGATGCTGGATTCAATGTAAATCTATTTTGTGTTAATACACCTTTTATTTGCAATCGTCTAAGCACACAAATCCTAAGTAGATAGTACCTGTATCCAGGGTCCGGTGTTTATTTCTGACCGACTTTACCAAAAGAGATTATTTCATATTGTGTCCATCCATTTTCTCAACAGGTATATGCTGATACAATTTCTATCACTAAATATTCTCATATATATATATTACAGTTAAAGTAATAAATTAGTTAATATGCATACTTACCGGTTATTTTTACAAAGTAACCGATATTAGTGGTTAATGCAATTAAATACATGCAATTCATTATTTTAACCGGTTATTTTACAAAGCAATAAAACCTATTTTTCTGACGGAATAAATTATATTATTCTGAAGGTTAGGTTATTTTTAGTCCAGATTAGGCTAGATTAGGTTAGGTAAGATTAGGTATATCAAGATAACACTACACGTCCGCACTCAATAAAATATGGACCTCAATTGATAAGCACAACAGACGCCACGTATGAATCAGACCGATTAAAACTTAAAAAAACGTAGAATTTCTCACTTTAACAAGAGGGTGCTGCTTGTAATAACTAATACCATGTTAATGTGAATAATTTTATTTCAACATGAAAGATTCACCACATTCACCATGACTGATAGTTAATATATATAAAATCCGGTGATTATTTATATTAACCTTGATTTATTGAACTAACAGTATAGTATATATTTTAGCACTGCGTCTCGTTCGGGTTATACACCTATGTAATAATCACGCTATCGGTTCTAGGGATTAAGAAGGTTATATTTATAAGAAATTTACCTGAATTTGCGTGGAGGGAAATTGGAAAATCATTTAGGAAAAATCGCCTTTAGTATACCCGACCGAGATTCGAACCTCTATCTCACTGTCATCGCAGGTCTAGTCTACTGCGAGTGTAGCGCGTTAGAGCACGCGGCCACCAAAGCGGGTTCTATAACTTTTAATAAAATAATTAATAGCTAACACATTAGAATAACATTTATGAACGTAAAGCGTTGTTGCGCGTAAAATAAATGTTACAAACGTAGAGAACATAAAGTAAAGACGAACCGTCAACATATCAGGAACGAGGATGTGTGGGAAAATCAGAATGTAAAGAAAATATAGATTGAGAAAGGAAATCATGATGAGCTGTAAGGGATGACAAACCGTCTGTGAAGGGTAGGAGAAGGGGTGGTGGATAAGAAAGAAGTGTTGGATAGCGGAGGGAAGAAGGACTGGGTGTGGATGAGGGAGAGAGGGTGAACGGGGAGGAGGCGAGAAGGAAGGCGGTACACACCACCTAACTTTATAAAGTGTCGGTGAAATTCGCGAGGGTTCACTTTGAAAGTGGTACCAGTGCAAGCAAGACTGACCGACGTGTGTGGGAACAGTGGTCCAGCGAGGTATCTCCAAATTGACAGACCCAGCTTCAACCTCCTTCACTTCCTGTAAGTACTATAACCAACTTTTACAACTACTTTAAGGTTAAATTGTTTATGAAAGTTTGATATTTTATATTATTTTCAAGTAGTTACTCCGGATAAATATGTAGACAAACACACATCGATGATATTACGGTATTTTTCTGTTTTGTTTTTATCCCCACGTCTTATTATCCGTTGGGGTTATCCTTTGGGGCTATACGCTTATGTACTGATTACGCTAATATTTCTTGGGATAAGAAAGGTTATATATATATATATATAGGAAACGTACCCGTTTTTGCGTGGTGGGAGAGTTGAAAACAATTTTTGAAAAACCACCCTGAGTACACCCGACCGAGACTAGAACCTCATATCTACCCGTCTACTGCGAGAGTAGCGTCTTAGACCATGCGGCCACTGAATCGGGTCTTTTGAGTCGCTAGTTACAAAAACGTTGCAAGTTAAAATTGAGTTATTCTCAATTAATTGTTATTTATTTAAATTTAACCCTTTTGCCGGGTTTTGATTTATTGAGTCAGTGTGCGTTGAAACGTCTGTGAAAATGGCTGTACCCAATAATATTCAGAACACGTATTGGGTTTAATAGGTGCTACAATTTTCCCTGAATGATCTTTCAATTGACTGATTTTGAAATAATTTCTTTACTTCTAATTATTTAAATTTCTTTTTCACTGCATTTTATTAGCCACCCGGGATGTCCACATTTCACTACGATTGTGATGTACGGATAAGTTAAGTTGGATCTTAAAAGAAATGTAGTCAAGTTGTCGTGAAGGAAGAGTGGGAAAATACTCAAGGTAGGCCACACTCAGATTGGAACTCCCATCTCCGCGTCATCAACAAGCTATAATAATTGATGAGTCGGACATTTAGTTCACCTTCCCGCCGATGTGGGTAAATACTCATATCTTAAAAAAAATATGCAAAAAATATTATTGTCCTTTGTCAATAAGTATTGCTAAGATATTTATATTTAAAACCTTCGTGTAGCTTCTATATATTTTTATCTGTAGTTGAGGTTGTTTCTCTTGATCTTCTTTAATGTATATATTGAGTATTTTAATAGCGATTTTTTTTATCAGATATGTTTTTTATCACAATAAATTATGTATTATTGTTTTATGTCCTTACAGTATAGCCCTATAGATGCTCGTAACTAGTGTATCGCATATTACCAAGTGGTATTTGGTTATTTCTCATCAATAACTTAAAATATCCGCTTCGGTGGCCGCGTGGTCTAATGCGCTACTCCCTGAGTAGACTAGACTGCCGATGACAGGGAGTTTGAGGTTCAAATCTAGGCCGGGTTAATTGAGGGTGGTTTTTCCAAAATGGGTTTCCACGTAAATGTGGGTACACTTCCTTTGAATATAACTTTCCTGATCTTTTAAACCATTGGCATGATTAGTCCATAAGCCTATAGCCCGAACGGTTAGTAAGACATGGCGCTAAAAATAATATTAATAACTTAAATATTTTTCATGCTAGGCATTAACTCTATAAAGTCATGATCAATTTGATCACTTAAAAGGTGTTATTTAAAGGCGAACTTACATGTCTCACTTTGGTTGAACAATTCAATCTATTTAACCAAATTGAAAAACAAAGTGAACCATGTAAATTACCATTTAATGGACGTGTTCAACCAAATTGAGCATTAAAAGAAGTCGACAAAGTCTATACTTTTCTATTATACTGTTATCAATTCAGAATTATTCATCCAAATTGAACACGTCTATACACGCATATTGCACTTTGGAATGTTTTATTTCAGTTGCGTCGATGTATTGTTGGTAAACATATCTTACTTACTTTTTTGTGCCACAAACTTGTTTTTAAAGCGAATAAGAAATATTACAATAAGTCCTAATAACTATCGATTTTATAATGGTGTTATATGTATTTTATAAAAAAAATTAACTTATTAACATTAGCTACTCAAACACCGTTATGGCAAAAATAATTATTAAAATTATTTACTTTCATACAACATGATTTTTGGGAAGATATTCCATTTATTCATATATGATTTATATTTTCTTTAAATGAGTGTAGATAATTTAAAAATATATTATTTTGCTTGACATACAAACAAAAATTATTTTTGGGTTAGCATTTTATTTAAAATCCATCAAAAAGTGCAAATATTCTTGAAAACAAACACTTACGAAATACGTGCTATTATTAACTATATAACCAATAAAATAAAATTATGTATTGTGACCATATTAAAACATCTCTGGTAGGAAGACATTAATTCAAGGAAACCAACCTGTATATAACAGAGGCTCCCAAACCTTTTCAGATAACGCCCTTCTTTGGAAGATCCTCAAATATACACACGTACCCCCTTTATTATTGTTTTGGTTGTTATAAACAATTTTTGTTTAATATTCACTACTTTATTTTATACAAAAATCAATGTAACACTGACATCATAATGATACAAAAATGTGTGATGGCTGGGACTCTTTTATTTTTATCACTTCTTGGATATTGGGTTTGGTAATTGACGAACACACCACAAATCACTTTCCACTTTAAGTAGACAGTGCAGTTTCGTTTTTATCATAGTCAGAATTGAAAATTCGGTGGTGTTGTATGGGGCCGCAATTGTTGCTTATAGGTAGGGTATATAGAAGAATTGGTGGTGGTGATGGAGGGATATGGTGGATAATCTGAGTCTTGCGAGCTTGAAAATGAACATGTGCATGCTTACGAGCGTCTTACATTTGGCTGGTCACCTAATTGATGAGTTATTATAGCTGGTAGGCAATGTTCACAATGTCGCAAGAAAAAATAATCTATCCGTAAAAGGGATTGAAAAAAAAAAAATCAATTCTTAGATGATTTTAATGTTATTTACATATTGTTTTACGCAGCAGCAGCCCCCACCCCCCTTGAAAGTGCATCACGCTCCCCTCCGGTTGGGAACAACTGTTAAAGAACATAACGGTAGCAGTCCTCCCGACCTATTCAAACATACACATTTTCAATTCCAAGTATTGAAGGCTACATAATATGTCCGGCTACAAAATAAAAGTAAAAATGGGAGTAAATTGCATTTGTTAGTGACACAAATATTGTATAATATTATAATAAAATAATCTTTAAAATATATGTTTATGAATTACCATATCACAAATATTAATCTAAAGACAAATGGGACTTTATTATTAACCTATCTTTAAAAATTATCAAATGTACATAGACATATAAATTTGGCATCTAGCGTGCTCTTGGCTCACACCTGAATTTTACTTTCTCACTATCTTACAGGTAGAGAAAGTATTGTGATCGTCAAAAAAATCGAGCTCGAGATTTTGATGAATCTCAACGTTTCATG
>CABFOW010000378.1:148820-190158 GCA_902141385.1 Timema californicum | reverse complement strand
TATCTGTCTGTACCTCCAAATAGAGCCTAAACTAATTTACCGATCGGGCTAAAACTTGGTATCTAGGGTTTAAATAGGGCTGCCCCAAGGTGTTTTTGGAATTGGATATCTAATTCTAAAATTAAGGGTAGTTTACTGAATGGCAAAAAGAGATTAAGTCGATTTTCTCAAAATCGGCTCTAACGATTTTGATTACATTTCATTTCTAAATATTTATAAATGTTCCAAACAAAATGGATTCTCTCAATATTTCGGCAAAATGACTTTAAGGGCTCCGGTTAGATGCGTAAATTATCTTTTAAAAAAAATATATCCTAAACTATTTGAGATATGAAATTACTTATCATTACAAATATATAAATATTTTTATAATACAAATGTTTTATACAAGTATATTTTTATAAAACCAATAACGTTCAAGCTATACGTATACATACATATATATATATTGTATTCTAAAAGTTAATATATATATTTATTAACTTTTAGAACACAAAATAAAAGTATTGCGACCGCAAAAGAAAATCTAACCTGAAATGTTAATGAATGTCGAAGTCTCAAGACCCCCAAATCTTAAAATGTGGTCTTTGCAATAACGTCTGTCTGTGTGCCTGTTTAAACATAAAATTAAGAGTAGTTAAATAAAGGGCGAAAAGAGAAAAAAATAGATTTTCTCAAAATCGACTCTAATGATTTTGATTAAAATTCATATCTAGGTATTGATTAAGATTATAAATAAAACTGGCTATTTTGATTTTACCATGAAAATGAATTTTAGGGTACTTAACAGAAGCATAAACTCCCGTACCTACGCAACTATTTGAGATACTTCATAACTTATCATTTTAAAATTATAGTTCTATTAAAATAAAAAACTTTTATATGAAATATATTTTTTATACATCCACAGTTTCTGAGATATTGGCAAATATATTAATACAATTTTGTGAGCTTTAATTGTAAATATATACTACTTAAGTTTTAACGCAATGATTCTCCAATGCCATAGAATAATTAAATATAAGTAAGTCTCTAAAAGTTTATGTTGTTTTTGCTTAAACAACTTAAGAGAAATGTTTATACAACAATGATCTATATCCATTTTAGACTCAGTAGTCAATATTTACATTTGTTATTGGTTCGAAATTATAAATGAGGTATTTAATAGCAATGCGATGGCATGAAGTTTTGCAACACCTAATAAAATGTTGAAAATTTTAACCGGAAGTAGAAATTTTAATACGAAGTGTTGATCCTTGTGGACCAAATATTGATCTATTTTATCGTTCCAAACATAGAAATGAGGACATTATTCAAAAATAAATTATAAAATTTTAAACCAGGATTCAAAAAATGTTTTACATAAATATAGTGCAATTTATGCTTGGGTTTGCTAGTGTATATTATTTCGTTTCACAAATATTACGAGTTTTGGGTAAATATCTTCATTTCCAAAACAATAGAGCGAGAAAGTCCGTGCGGAGTTTCGTACCATTTATTTTATGTTGGGGCTCGCATAGAAGTTAAAGATTCATAATTTACTTGTGATGGATTTTTTTAAACGATTACAATATTTTCTTTTGAACTTTAACCCCTTTTATCTCTAAAAATAATGTTTACTTATGGTCTCTTCTTCTAACTACCATCTCACTTTTATTTAATGAAAAACCATATACAGTAGAACTATCACAAAAAGTCCCTCGCCTTCAACAGTCCTTAATACTTCTTTATTTGTCGGCAGTTTTGGAACAGCATCGCGCCTGGCCACGTAAATGCTATTTCGTACCAAGGCAATTTCATGCGTTGTAATATTTTCTGCATGATGCTTTGCACACTCATAATGAATGAGTTTCGATGGTCTTTCACATAAATTTTCCTTAGATATTCACTTCACACCATTGGCTATATTATTATTATTATTAGCACCGCGTCTTACTACCCGTTCGGGTTATACGCACTTACGCTAATGTGTAATGGTAGGGTGATTGTGAGATGGAATGAAGGACCTACAGTTTAACGTGGAATCCGAACCACGGTGGAGACCTGGCATTCCTCACATTCACAAGATGTCTTGTCAGAGGTGAAGGAAGGGTTTGGTAATCAGATAAATCTTTGCCGGGACCTGGGATTGAACCCCGGCCACCAGCATAGAAGTCTGACACCTTAACCCCTGGACCACCAGGTCACCTCATTGGCTATAACTTGTCGATTTATATTTTTCACCACTTTTTGATTAATTCATATCACCTCACCATCGATTATAACATTACTGTCTATGTTGTCCGTATACACTTTTGCTGAACACTTTTTGTTTGCAAATGCACATTTCCAGTGAAATTTACCATTGGTAGCAGCATGAGCCATTGGAAATTTGCTACTTTCTATGAAAAGCAATTTTTTACCCCTTTCCCTCCACATAAACGAACCTTCCATGTTTCAATCACTGGAACACTACACGAAGTGATTTCTATAATTTGGATGTCTATGCACAACCTTGTCTCATAACTGGTATACGTGACCCAACTGTTATGTTTACGTAAAATTTATACTTGGTCCAATTGTAATGTGGGATTAACTCCATCCATTTTAAACGCAGATCATAACATATTTGCGTGGCCCAATTGTAATGCGCCCATTTTGCCTGCATTAAACTTAGTAGACAACACGGAGAAGAGTTTAATTTCCCATTAACACAGGAACACTGACACTATCCTCGTTTTCATACATACAGATTAATAAAATTATGTAAAACCTTCTATAGTCCAATTTTTTTATAGCAAAGATTTTTTAGAAAATACAAACACATATTTTGCGGTTAAAATGGATACATATTTACTATTTTATTAGTGCTATTTTATAAGTATTTATATATATGAAAAGTGTTAACTGTGTAAAATATGACTTGACGTATGAATACGTGAGAATAAAACTAGTAGCTTTTCTATCTGTCAGATAAAGCCCTTTCTAACCACTTGATTAGATTAATCAGATCGTCTTTCTGCCCCGAGCCCCCAAGCTCCTTCGATAATAATCCCTGCTAGAAGTAATTAGTCGTGTCGAAACTAGTTCAAATGGCGACTGTTTTAAACTACCTATTTAATGCGTACTCTTGAAATATACAGACGGTATAAGCACAAGGGTTATCAACTAGCTTGCTCAAGACCAGGTATTTGCGAACTTAAGAAAGGACTGAATTTAAAAAAATTGTGTGACAAATACTTTTACTTTTATTCATTAATTTTTCCTCAAAATTCATTTATTTATTTTTATACACATACATAGACTAATATACTAACATGAATAAGTTTCACTACATTGGAAATGCAATCAGATATACTCTAGTTGGTTAGTATATTTTATTAGCTCGTTTAGAAGATTTATATGAGTGTGTGAAATGAGTGAGTCTATGAGGAGATGATTCTCAAAAGAGAAGAAAGATGCACATCAGTAAGATTATTTCTAAGATCACGTTTTCTAATTTTCATGGATAAAACACTTGTTAATTAATTAATTAATTAATTTAGCACCGCAGCTTACTATCCATTAGGGTTTTATGCTAAAAATATCACTTGTTCGCATGAATATGACGATGAACACACTACCATACCTATTAGGCCAGGATTGACTAAGTTTGGAAATGTTGAGTGTCAGGGTTGCAACATAACGGAACACAATGCCAAGCATTTAATTTATTTATCACATGGGCTGGATTGAATAACACCAGTGGATCGTATTTAACCCACGGGCCGTAGTTTGTCCATCCCTGTTTTAGACAAATACGCCTAGCTTTGCATACTTAAGGGCCAGTTTCATGGTCAGACTTAGTTCACCTCAAGTGCGGCTTGAAACCATTATGAAATATACCTAAGTAGACTCGAAAGGAATGCACCAGTTTCGCATGTGAAACCGGCCTATTAAATTTTGTTTAGATAGGTGTCGACTTGTATTTGGTTATCAATCTGCTTTTGAGGTGGAATAAGTATGTTATTTGGTATGGTTTTCAAATCATCACGTCCTACTGCCGCATTCACGTGGAAGGAGAGTGAGAAACTACTGTGGAAAAAACCACCCTTCAGAAGACGTGATTGAGATTTGACCCCCGATCTCCCAGTCATCAAAAATCCAGTCCAACAGAAGAATGATGCCTTAGACCGTTCAGCCACTGAAGTGGGTTGCTATTTAGTATATTCCTTTTCTTGTTAAAAGCAGCCTTGATGTTTATGAATTATATAAAAAAGAAATTATATATATAACATGTATTTTTAAGAACTTGAAAACTCCTGGATACCTAACACTTTGGGCCTTCCAACTAAAGTCGAGACCATGTCACTCGTATTTGTCTGATATTGTCTTCACTTGACCCCTCTTACGGATTTTCGAGACTTTACTCCCTCTCAAAACCTCAGAGGCAACCGAATTTCACTTAAAACTTGCAGGCAAACCTCTTGGTATAGTGTTCATAATTCCTGGCTATTAATCTAAAGATCCCTGGTTCGATTCCCGGTGATGCCTTAAATAATTTTCACTACTTAGCTTTCTCGCAGGCAGACCTCTTGGTATAGTGTTCATAATTCCTGGCTATTAATTTAGAGATCCCTGGTTCGATTCCCGGTGACGCCTTAAGTAATTTTCACTAAGGAGAATTGTTCCTATACTTACCATTGTCTGGATAATTAGGCTAAAGGCAAGTTTGAGACTTCTACTGACCCCACATTTTCATCATCATCATCATTATCATCTCTTCGGGGTGAAGTAGCTGCCTCTACGTGATGTCTCAACCTCAGAAGGCGGTTACATATTTATTCATCACCCACTACCAGTTGAAGACCAGGAATGTCTAGCCAACAAACCCTGGTGGCATGATTTAAAAAAAAATCCAGGCGCACGACCCTCAGTTAAAATTTGTTTGGTAATTATTTATATATCTGTTACAAAAGTTCATAGAGGTCAAATTTTATCGAGCTGCTAGAAGATTCACCCTTGAGTTAAAAAAAAATCCCTTTGTAGCTTAATTAAGTAATATTTTCAACACTTGTCTTTATTAAATTAATTTATATTTCATTTCTCATTCTCCATGAGTATTTCATTTCCAGAAAATATTATATTCATTAAATAAAGTGTAGTTATATCTTGAAAAGACTCTCTATTATCATCATCATAAAAATATGCTAACGGTGCTCAAAATTAAAATAATCATACAATACTTCAAGTAGCCCCATAGCTTCTTTGATGCTGACTGACAGCTTTAAAAAGTTACCAGACCAAATTACGTATCCCTACGCCGAACCAGATGATATGAAAAAACATGTGTTTAGCAGCTGTCACTTCTGATGGTCAAAATTTAGATATATACCTAAATGTTGGCTGTCAGAAGTCAGCTGTGAGCTGTCAGTCAGCACCAAAGAAGCCGTGGGGCTACTGTATATTTTCTATTTTTGTTAAAAAAAAAGTATACAATATGTACCTTTCAGAATAAACCGCTTGCGGAATATTTTTTCTTTGAAATGTTACAGATTAAAGCAAAAAATGTACCTATTGTAAAATCTTATTTCCAAAGAGATTATTAAAATATCATATCATACATCTCCAAATGAAATTTCAAGATTAGTTCAAAAATTTCTGGATCAATATATTTTAGTTTTTAAAAGTCTATTCACTTAATGAAACACTTTAGTTTATAACAAAAACTAAATAACAATAATTATCTATAAATAATTTGTGAAAATTAAAATCACTATTGCTCTATTCTTTTTATATATCGAGCTATTAAAATACAAAATTAAATTAACTTGTGTCCCAAAAATATTAAATTTATTAAATGATTGTTAAATTATGCTTAATTCATAATTATCAAATATAGTTTAATAAATGTGCATTCATCCCTAAATATGTTTTTATTAATATTTCTATTATTATGATCTTATAGCACTATTATGACATAAACCAGATTATTTAAGAGAAATAGATAAGGAATAGGGATTTTAATCAAATAAATCATCATTCATCTGAATAAATTATAGGTCTATAATGCAAGGAGTCAAACCCAAATCTCTCAAATTATTGAAAAGCACGTTAGTACATACATAAAGTTCGTTTGTTTTGCTTTAAAAGAGGAAGTAAGACTACATTTTTGAAAAACCAATCCTTAAAACACTATGTATTACTAATATCAACACTTAAAAAATAAAGTGGCCTTAATATATATAAGAATAATGTGTGTTATCCAAATAAGTATTGTTTTATGCATGATCAAATTAAAATGTAATACACCAAATACATTTTAGCTAAATTAAAAAAAAGAGTTAGACGTTAACTAGTTGTTAGTACCCGAAAGAATGGTATTTACCTCAAAATGCCAACTTTAGTGCAATTAGCTTCGTCACCGTTCTCTCCTTTGTCAATAATTAGTTCGTTGTTGTTAAAGTTCTTGCAGCCGCTAACGTAGGCTACCAAGTTTCGCTTTTATTACAAACGCAAAAACTTTTCAAAAATAAATTTTAACACTTGCATGAGAACAGAAGATTTTTTAAACGGACTATTTCATTAGAACATGTCGTATGTTACCTTCAGAATCTGAAGCATAGCCAAATCTCAACAAATAAAGTGGCTCAACAAATGCATTTAATGGACTCTCCCAAACATGAAGTTGAGCTAATACTCGGAGTAAATGAAGTCGAAAACTATCAGAAGTGCAGGGTAGAGATCCAATATTATTTATGACGTTAGGGTTGGCCAAAAACAAAATTTGTCTACTTGCATCACAATTTGTCCAGGCTTCTTGAAAGCTGTAAATATAAGAACTCAAGTACTTTTAGTTGATTTTCTACAAAGCTATTTAAATTAGTATCAATGAATCAAATAGCCAAATCTATTATTTATGCTTTTAGTGAGGATTAATCAATCTAGATATATTCTGAAAATTGACACCTGGACAAGGGCATAGAACCCGGGACCTTTGGTTAGAGCATTGACATACTGAGACAAAACTCCCGGGTTAGATTCCCGTGTCCAAGTGTCATTTTTCAATTTTCAGAATTAAGTATCAATATTAACTGTTCGCTTTTCAAATTTTAGGTATATTTTTTTCTGTACCAATTTACTTGGTAAGTCACATCCTTTCATAGCATATCACATTGGCAGAACGTCACTAACTGCATCCCCATAATACTCTGAAGCTATGTGGAACCCAAGACCTCTTCTATTTTCACTGGCCCCGGCAATCATACAAAGGCCAACACAACCAACATTTATGAACGATTCCAAGTATGAAAACGTCAGTTTAGGACTGTGTAGAACAATTCCGAATGACTATTTCTGTTAAACAGCTTCATAGGCATGAAAGAACATTTTAGAATTAGCCTTAAAGTGATAACTTACTAAATGTGTTACCCTGGAAACATTTTTTTCGTCGTTTTTCTCAGAGCATTCGGTTCCATGACAAAACTCTTCTCCAATAACAAGGGGACAGCCTAATCAATCTGTAAAATGAATTTTGATAGGAACAGACAAAAAAGGGGTTTGTTTTACTTACTGTATAGTTATATTGACTACTGTATTGTAGAGTGTGTGTTCTCTCCTTTTATTCTCACAATTAGTGGATCTTCACTAGGTGATCTTCTCCCGTGCTCTGCTAATTTGATGGATGAATTCCCGTACGTGTCAAAAACTCCGTCAATATGTGTAACATTAGTTTGTTGCAACACTTTCTTATTCTGTCCAAAAGAAAACCTGCTAAATTCCCAAACGTGTTTGTCTTCGAAAGGACTACAAAGGATACTGAATGTATAAGTGCCAGTCCATCCATAACGTGAAGTTCTTCCGTCCGTACTAAGAGGAAATATAGGCCTGTTCATATTTCTTGTGAAATTGCTCTCTACTTCAATTTCGTTCATCAACTTTGCTTTCTTGCTTTTTTTGAGAATGCCAGACCATGGACCGTGAAAGACCAAGGCGGGGGGGATAAGGCATTACTCGTGCTTTATCAACTCTGCAGTGCTAGTGTTTCTGTGCATAGCTAAAAAAAAAGCATAATGTAGGTAGATATTTTCTATAAAGTTCCTTTATTCTGGTTATTTTTCTTCTTGGGTTGTGTGCTGAGTAAGAGAAAGATTTAACAGCAATCCGTTTCAGAGGAGGAAAAAAAGCTTTTCGTTTTGTAAAACTAAACGTTCTGTCTAAAAATTTTCCTACCTACATTTCTTTACCGAATGGCTGCACCCTGAGCAAGAATAATGTTACTTATCCTCCATTTACTACTAAGCTACACACAATGTTACGTAAACTATTTGTTTCACTGATTATAGTTTTCAAAAAGAAATTTGATATTTTTTTGCAAATCACCTTCATCTCTGACTCTTATAATTGTGCCACATTCACTGTGTGAATATCTGTCACCACTGGAATCTAAGATCAACTCACAGTGATCTAATAGTATCTCATGCATCGGAGATTTACTGTGGTAAAGTATACACCATTTGTTTGTCACTTGAATATTACTGGATATTCCTGTCCTCCCCACAAATAACTTTAGAAGACAATAAAAGTATTTTCTCAAGGGCAAGATCACTAGCAACACAATTAAATGTTCCATTATTCCATTTTACTGACAAATTTTCTTGTTTAAAAGCATTTAAGAATATCTCAGGAAGTTGAGACATATTATCTACACAAGATGCATCCATGGACATAATTGTAGTTATTTTAAATTTTACTTGACTTTTTTTCTTTAGATTCACTATAATTAGAAAATTCAACTGCAAAACAAGGTCCAAGGCCCTCTCTAATAGAAACACAATTAGATTTTTTTTTATCTTGATACGATAAACAAGTCGGAAGTTATAGTGTAAACAAAATTCCACCCAAAGCGCGCTATTCACCCCCTCCTCCAAGGGTTATCGACCACCCCAGGAATTGACAATACCACTTTTAATACTCAACTTGGTCCAGAGAACATGGAACAGAAGTTAAATTATGTCATACTTGAAATTAATATTTAATGTAAGCTGTAGAGCCTGGTCTATTGGGAAAAATATCAATAGCCGGTGTGGCAGGATATATTTAGAATAGGAAATTCTTAGGTAGTGTTTTTTTTTAAATATCTTTGTCAACGCCGCTATGTAGTTCTTATGAAATCTTAAGACTAGGAAATTTTGAGGTAGTAGTTCTTTGTTAATGCCGCCCTTAGGAATTGTGTGTGTGTTGACAAATGTCAAACCTCAGAACAAATCAGAACTCATTTGTTAGAGTATCTTTTGAACTTTTATTAATTTGAGTGCATATATATTGTTAATGCAGTGTAATGTTAACTTAAGACATGGTTAAATGTGGGAGGAGGCTTATGCCTTAATTTCGCCATGTAGATAAAGACAATAATAATAATAATAATATGTTNAAAAATGCTGGTGTTGATGTGGTGAAGGATTTGTTAAATAACTAACGTGCAAGAGGTTGAATAAAGTTTTGCATGATTTTGGTAGGAAGAACAGTAGAAGTTAGTTACTTAAACAATGTAAATATGTTCATACAAAAAGGCATGCCATCTTCAAATATTACTTTTGATAGATATTATCAATACCTATCAAATAACACAAATAATGTAAGAAAATATTATCAATGTTGGACCCAAAGTAATATGTTTTGATTTTCTCTACTGTTCTTTCAATCAAAATCAGGGTATAGCACTAATATCCTTGAACACGAATTTCCTGGTCAACATTGAGATTATTACACCGATGTTGGGTGTCAAAGAGATGACGTTCTTTTGAGTGCGTGCCAATGCTGCACTAGAGTCCTTCTTGCATTCAGACTAATAATATCCTGGACTAATGTTTTCCGCTTACACCGGTGTAAACGGAAACATTAGTCCTGAATATTTTTAGTCTGCATGCACGCGGAACACACTTAAAAGAACGGCATCTCTTTGACACCCAGCAGCTGTCTAATAATCTCAATTTTGATTAGGAAATTTATGTTCAAGGATATTAATGCTACTTTATTTTAACTTTCACACCTTAGTTATCTACCAAAGCCTTCACTGCATCAAAACCAGTGTTTTTTAATCCTATCTTATAAAGTAAAAAATAAATAAATAAATTAGCATGATATTATGTCAAAAGCCTTTGAATATTTAGATGAGCCTATAATTTGATACTCGTTTGAGCAGTGGCGTACCTGAATATTTGACACCTTACCTTGAACCACCACCTCACCATACCCTCAGTTATGGGATAATTTAGGTGGAACAATACATACATAAATCTATATATATATATATATAAGAAATAACAATATGAGGATATGTTTAAATAACAATGATTTAATGGACGTGCAAACTGCACATGATACATAAAACATTATAGGTACACACTCTCAATGAGTACGGTCTATAGCCTTGACTGTGTCAAGCAAGATATTTGGCTAGGCAAAGACCAAAGTTTTAAATGCGTGAAGCGCATGAAGGTCAAACTTGACCTCATTAGGAGGTTAGGAACAATCCGTTAGCTTAACCTGTTAGCAGGGTACAAGGTACATACGTACGTATTGTGATACGGGGCAGATTCAAGTTCTGTTTCCTAGAGCGACTACAGTATTACAGCAATGGAAAAATCTACAGAGGAAAAGCAAGATGTAATTCATGGTTAAACAATCAACACTAAGAGCCGTGCCAGAGGGGTGGAAGCGGACCATAGGTTGAACAACCCAACAGGAGTTCACCATAAACAAAATATGAAATATATTTATATATATCTTACCGCGGGCCGTGCCTGAGGGGCAGAGGTGGCCCCCAGGCTGAACAACCCAACTGGAGTCCAATACAAACAAAATATGAAATATGTTTATATATCTCTTATCGCGGGCCGTGCCTGAGGGGCAAAGGCGGCCCACATGTTGAAACCCAACGGGAGTCCAATATAAAACAAAATACCTAACTAGGCATCAATCCAAGGTCCTTGAATTATCAGTACTATCGCTTCCCCAACAAGCTACCACTGAATTAGGTAAATGGTCATACAGGTTATGATGTGGGTTACAATCCCATTTTAAGCCGCTGGACCAAGAACTCAGCAAGGAGCTTGCGTGAAGCGCAAGATCATACTTTAAGCTAAACTGATGGCAATAGACTCTACATAACAAAGTCAGCCGATACTCTGAATAAACATTCCCTAAACACCTAAACATAAGTACTCCCTAAACACCTAATCTTAAGTATTCCCTAAACACCCGATAAACTATTGTTTCTAAAAAAACCTAACAACTATCCCTAGGCCTAGACAAGACGTAGGTTAGTCTCTATTCCTTTCATTAATTGCCGTGCAAGTTACTTCCTCCGGTCGAGCTGACCCCTCGCCATGAACAGCATGGTCAACGTTGCGCAAATGTCTAGTTATTTGACTGGTGAGATGTCCTTCTCGTAGACTATCGGCGATAGAAATCATGTCGTTGCCAATCCCTCCTTGGAGTTATATAGCAGTAGAAGTGAAGCACGCCGGGATGGAAGAAAGTGAAGGGTGGGGGGTGACCATCCACAATATTCTGGAAGGTCAGCTCGGCCTAGTGGACTGGCTAAGCGTCGCCTCCAGTCTTTCCGGAAACTCTAGCCAGTCGAGTGCGATATTATTGAGTGCCGTGGTTCCGCCACTATTTCAATGGCGTCTCATCCGATGGGACTGGGATCTTCCCATGAAGTCACCCCGATGTTGGTATGTAACACAGATTGTTATGTATTACAGGACTAGTATGTAGATATTACGTGTGTTTATTTACCCATGTTTAGTTGCTTCAATCTTTCTTTATATTCCAATAGGGCCGAACATGTTTGGCCCGTTACAACCTAACCTAATTAATTCAATCAAATTAATAAACTTCCTAATAGATATACTAACAAATGAGTTCTAATTTGTTCTGAGGTCTGACTTTCTCCCCCCACACACACATACAGCTACAATTCCAATTCCTAATGGCGGAATTAACAAAGAACTATTACCCAAACATTTCCTAGTCTTAATATTTTCTAAGAACTCCATAGCGGCGCTGACAAAGAAAGTAAAAAAACACAAAAAGGATGGCACTGAAAATAACCACTAGCTAACAATTTCCTAGTCTAAATATGTCCTGCCACACCGGCCAAAAAATTTATAGAAACAATACTCTTTATTTGTTTTGGACAACAGAAAATTTAATCGAATTGAATTAAAAGAGTAGTTCTCATTAAAACTTGAGTTACTTTACTTTAATAACTATGGAAAAACTATATAAAACTCAACATTTTGGGAACATAAATCATTCTTTACTAGAGTGATATTATCCTTTACCCACTTATAATCAACCTTAATGTTAAACACATTATCCCGGTGTTTCTTTATGGTTGTGAAACATTGCCTCTTACCTTACACGACGAAAATAAATTTAGAGTGTTTGAAAACAAGGTTTTTACGAAAATATTTTGGCCAAAAAGGGATAAGGATACTGTAGAGTGGTGGAGGCTACATAATGATGGTCTGCATACCCTGTATTTATCACAATACATTGTTAGGATAATCAAATCTTGCAGATTACGACAGGCTGGACAAGCAGTGTGAATGGTAGAATTTAGAGCCGTTCCCAGGGTGTTGACTGGTAAACACAATGGAATGAGACTATTGGGGAAATTTAAACACAGTTGGGAGGATAACATTAGAATTGACCAGAGAGAGATGGGATGTAAAGAGATGGATTGGATAGAGCTAGTTCAATAATGAGCTTTAGATTTCCTAAGGCCTTAGCGTAAGTAAATAAGTGGAACTCAATATTAAATGATTCATTACAAGATTAATTAAATTATTTACCGATCGAAGCGAGGTTCTGTTTGATCTTTACCATTTACATTTAATCTGTCTGTCTGTCTGCTTGGAGCTTCTTAACGCTCTAACTGTCAAATCCATAGACCAATTTTAACTAAATATGGCGGGGATATTTTTTAAACCTAGTCCGAAAGATGTATATATATATATATAATTTTTAAATCTGTTTATCCGTTACAATATAGAAGTCCCTTAAAGGTTTTATTGTTGGATAACCCACCACATTTTTTATTCTAAGCAATCGATCGAGTACCAAGGGCATTTAAAAAAAAATTGGAATATATTGTGATACTGATGTCTTAAACCAAGTAAACCACATTTATTTTCTATGAATATAATTCATTATTGAATTTAGTATAGATTTGTCTTCTGTTTAACTTGATCACCAAATCAAAGGATAAGTCAAAGGAGAAATTTCAATTTGAAGTACAAAAATAAATGTTAAGCACGTGGAAACGATCAGAACAAGCGTGTTCTCCCAAATCAAATTTTTCTTGTGCGCCGTGTCTTATCCCCTCGCGTTAAGGCTGCTCGTAATACATTAGAACTGGTTCCGGTGGAAAATGACCCGTGAAATTAGATAAAACGTAACAAACCAACTTTAAGTTGGCGCAGAACTGTCCGTATTGCATCGAATTCTTTCGGGACGTACTTTTTTGTTAATGGAATAAACTTTTACGTGTTGTATGGTATCGATTCGGCTCATTTTTACAAAACTTTTTTCTTTATGAAAGTGGTCAAACATTTAATTAGGGTATATTTATTAAGTTGATGCTAGACGCCATGGTGTGAGTCTACCTTAAAAAGAAAAATCGTCTAGCCAAGAAACACACCTTAACTTTGATCAGAATATAAAAATTAATAAATAATATTATTTTTGTGAACACATTTTGCCTTGTAGTAAAAAAGACATAGATAAGTCATATAATAAGCGGTAAAAAATTATGAATATTCTATAAACCCCACACTTTTCCTTTAGTGACATTATAATGTTTCTGTTATTAATGGAGCATTTGTGACGTAATTTTAGTTTCTGTCAGTAAGATCGCTATCCTGTCTTTTTTTAGGGGTTCTACTGGTAATCTAACATTTTGATTTAAAGACAGTTTCTATATTATATGGTTAAATTGTAAACATTGCTTCATATTTTTTAAATACGTATGATTTAATTTGTATCTTAGTTAAATATTTTACTGCTCATCCCCATGGCTGAGGGTCTATACTCTAGGAGGAGCAAATGCAGATCCTTAAGAACATGTTCTAATTCCAATGCCAGGTGGATACATTCATATATTATTTATGACAGTTTCAACTTTTCACCAAGTCATTACCATCACTAGCTCACTAGACGAGTGTATAGTTAATATTAGCACAGAATAAGTTAGTTTGTAAGCCGTGTGTTCCTTTATAATTGGGTTCAGACAGTCTGTTTACGGAAGTACGGATATTATCACCTTTGATATTGCCATAGTTACTAAGATTACAATTATTATATCATACTTGAAGTATTAGCAAACCATAAAAAGTGCTTAAAATACTTTTGTTTAATGAATATATATATTTTTTACGTTTCTTTTTCTCTTATAAGATAACTAGCAGAACTATCCAGAGTTGCCCGAAGTAGCCACGCAATGGATTGCGTTGTTGCCCCCAGCAAAGCTTTACTTTACTTCAAACCAACATAAGAAAATCTATTCTTTTTTTTTGACCTGGTTTTTAATTAATTTTAAAAAAATTAAATCCAAATTGTAAAATTCCTGTTTTAAGGTGCAAATGTTCGTGTACAGTGGCTATTGATGTTTAAATTTCAGACACCTGAGTGCGGTAGAAAACATGCAATGCTCAACATACATACAGACACACAAACTCTTCATTTTATTGATATAGATATTTTGTTCATTAAATAAATTTAATTGATAATATTAATTTGAAATATAAAAACATCAGGCCTCACGTTTTTAATAACTTTATTTATAACTATTCAAAGTTTAAGAGAATTACAAATGGAAATATACTAAACACCCTTTTATATTTAAATATATTTTAAAAATGACTCCTAGACCCTGAGATCAAACCCAGATCTCATGTCAATTTCCGTGTTTATGAGTTATTTTACAAATATATGTTAATGCATTTTATAAGTGTGTGTCATTAGTTTCCTATGCACATTTTCACCAATTACATATTTTATGTTGTTTTTTATTTACTACTGTTTTTCATTGACACTAGACAGGATATTTAATATATTGTGTCTTTATAAATGTAATTTACTCCATATTGAAAGATACACAATGAACATTTTAGAACACAGAACAGAATACAATTCAACGTGGTGCTACCCAACAATTTTGGTCTTTGTTATAGCGTAGTACTACCCGTTAGGGTCATTGATATAACTAATAATTAAGTTTATGGAGTAGAGATGAGTAAGGTTGAATCTAGAGGACATGTACCTGCATTTGCGTGGAGAAAGAGTTTGACATAATTTAAAAAAAAAACTCAACACACCCGACCAGGATTCGAACCACGATCACCTGTTTCTCAGCAGTCCAGTTTATTGTGAGAAGATGGCTAAAACCATTCTACCACCGAAGAAGATAAACATTATTTTGTTTAGCGTGTTATAAAAACGCACTATTTTGTGTGGTGCCTACATCTCCTTAAATAGAAGTTCAGGTCATTAGTTCATTTAAAAAAATAGTTTTTATGATAATTTACCAGGGTTCACCTAAAATATTGATAAAATCTTTAAAGTACTGTATATCCATTAAAGAAGCTGTATATCAAATATTCGATAATTTGATTAATTAAAGAATATTCTATTTCTTACAAATTATTCAACACATTTTAAATATATTTAAATTTTTCTTTTCATTGAATACTTGATTTTGGACTTTAAAGACCTAAAAAAAGTCAAAAAAAGACAATTAATATTCTAAAAATGAACTTAATATTTGCAAACAATGAACCGAAAAATCGTTATTAATGTACTCGACTTAATCAAACATGCACTTTACAAATATAAACTTAATAAATACATACAATTAAAAACCAACATAAATGAGCCCTTACATCTTTTAAACATTGATTTAAAATAGAGTAAACTTCTTCAGGATCAATAGATACTCACTACCATTGCAACCCTTTCCAGCTTAGTAGTATAGCCCAACCAGAAATGGGAATTTTCCAATCATGCAAGTAAAGAGGGTACGCAGTTAATATGAAATTTATGTTATCGTCTCATTCCGACAATTACTGAGAGATGAAATTTTTTATGTGTAAATATCCATGAATTTATAAAACATATTATATATTATTTAAAAACATAATTATTACTTATTTACTCTATGGGATTAGCAACTCGAAGGTTCATTGCCGCACCTATCCCTATCTTGAGCTAGTTCTATCCAGTCCACCTCATTGCACCCTAATTCTTTAAGGTCCATTATAATTTTATGCTCCCATCCGCGTCTAGCTAGGTCTTACCAATGGCCTATTCCCATTGGGTTTGCCAGGAAATACCGTGGACATTGTTCTAGAATCTTCCGATCGCACTGCATGTCCAGTCCACCCTCATAATTATTCTACATAAATGCTTAAGATTAAAAAAATAAATATAAAAAGCAAGAAAATATCACCAACATATCTAAAATGATCAAAAATAACCTTTATATTTTTTTATCAACCAGTTGAGTGTGAACATAATTGATGTGCGCATGAGTATTGTCTGTGATGTACGAAAAAAAAATTGCTTGCCATCAAAATCCGGGCCCTGGTAATAACAGTATTTTATTGAGATGATGAAAGTTATAATACTACGATTTTAATTAGTTACACGTGAACTTCAAACAAATATTTATGATATGTTATATTTATAAATATAGAATTTAAAAAAAACTTCCACTTTAGTTACGATTGATGTATATTATATAGGCCTATACTAACTAAATAATTTTGTTGAATTTATTGTGTGTAGTTTATTTTATAAACTTACTAATGCAAAAGCAAAATAATATTAATAATAAAAACACTTATAATTTTTTGATAAAAAGGTGTGAACATAAATTACATTACAAATTATATAATTTTTGAAAACCATTAAGTTATTTATATTAATACTATTGTGTTCATTTTATTTGAACCGCAAGAATGGTGGGTGTTTCTGACATTTATGCCAACTCATTTAGGTTATTATATAGCTACCCACATCGCTAGGCTCACGGGATTAATTTCAGGCGTATTTAGTGTGTGACAGGGAGATCAGGGGTTGAATTACAGTTAACTGTACTTAAGGTTGTTTTTCCTAAATGGTTTCCCACTACTATAGCCCTAACCATGGGAAAAAAGGCTTTTAATAGCAAGTCACTGATTAGCACGCACAAAAATTAAAGACAATCACAAAACATATAACAATACCTAAGTTAAATAAGTTTAATTAAATAATAATGAAGTATTAATATTTTAAACACGGTTTTGAAAAGTTTTTTAAAAACATTATTATATAAAGATAATAAAAATACAAACAAAAGTCTGACAAGCAGGTTTGAATATAGGGTAGTAAGACTGAATATGATTCTAGAGAATTATGTTTTTTACCTAATCTGAGTGTGCTAGAGGTATTTGTCCACACAAAAATGAGAATATTCAATTTAGGCTAATATTAAAGCGTTTCTTAAAAATAATGTTTCTTTCTCGCCTTATTTCGTTAGTTTGTCTGGTTTATATCTCTGCAAAAAATTTTCTGGCCCTTATTGCACTCTAAAAGAAACAGCACGAAATCTAGCGCCAACATTTTGTGACGTCACTCTTATGAAGTAAGGGAAGCGATTTCATCCACTTTTGAGAGAGCTAAGTAGGAGCAAGTTTCCCCCTGCCTTAAAGATAGCCGCAAAACTTAGAACTTTATGTGTCTGGTATAAGCTTGCCAATATTGAAATAAAGGTCTCAAGAACTTGCTGGAGACTAAAAACTAGACAGTAGTCATTTCGTTCTTTCACTTATAAGAGGTCACTTTTGTATGCCATCCTACCCCCGTTATCGGATAGCTAAGGGGGCCGTCTAGTCTTATTAATATATATATTTATTAATAAAGTGTATTAGATATATTAAATAGAATGTATTATATATTTATTTAATGCTATATCAAATAAGAAGTTACTTGTATAACTTTTTATTAGTAAACAATAGCTGCAATCATGAACGGGCACTCGTGTAGCACAATTTGAAAGGTTCAAACAATGAACGGCTGAAACTGCCGTGTAAAACACAAACAGTAAAGTCTCTCCCAGTCCTGCCAACCAACCAACAAATAATATCCTTAGATTAATGCAGCATTTTTATAGAACTTATTAACCCTTATAAGAACAGGGTAGAAAGAAAGTAAATGCAGCCACATTAGCATGGGAAGAGGTTGGGGAAACAACTCCTGCACATCTATCCAAGGTTAGAATCAATACCTCCTAAGTTAGTTTGTTCTATACGAAAATACGCCTTGGACCAAGTTGCCACCGGTGCAGATGCAGGCTAGTTTAGGGTAAGTATTCAATACCAATTCTAATAAAGGGATCGGCAATTTTTTTTTGTTCAAAATGAAGGAAGGCGCAGAGATTGGGTGCGAGCCCAACACAAATGATCCTAATTTGGGTCAAATATAGCGGGGAGGGGCATCGGGTTGCTGTCACTCGCCCTCGAATGTAGACTTGTTTGACACATTTGATGAACCAGATAATATTTTAACGTGGATTGTTTATAAACAAAAAATGTTCTCAGCAAAAATAACAATAATGTTTGTAGGCTTACCTAAAATACAATTATAGCTACAATTGCTACAATTAATAATATACTAGTATTGTATGCAATTATAGCTACAATTAATAATATACTAGTACTGTATGCAATTATAGCTAGAATTAATCATATATTATATTCAATTATAGCTACAATTAATAATATATTATATGCAATTATAGCTACAATCAATAATATATTATATGCAATTATAGCTACAATTAATAATATACTAGTATTGTATGCAATTATAGCTACAATTAATAATATACTAGTACTGTATGCAATTATAGCTACAATTATTATTATTACTATTATTATTATTAATAGCACCGCGTCTTACTACCCGTTCGGGTTATACGCACTTACGCTAATGTGTGATGGTAGGGTGATTGTGAGATGAAATGAAGGACCTACAGTTTAACGTGGAATCCGAACCACGGTGGAGGCCTGGCATTCCTCCCATTCACAAGATGTCTTGTCAGAGGTGAAGGAAGGGTTTAGTAGTCAGATAAATCTTTGCCGGGACCGAGGATTGAACCCCGGCCGCCAGAATAAAAGTCTGACACCTTACCCCTAGACCACCAGGTCACTCTTATAGCTACAATTAATAATATACTAGTATTGTATGCAATTATAGCTACAATTAATAATATATTATATGCGATTATAGCTACAATTAATAATATATTATATTCAACAATTATAGCTACAATAAATAATATACGAGTATTATATGCAATTATTGCTGCAATTAATAATACATTGTATGCATCCCAACAGCCACGAGACTACGTGCTGGTATCGTATATACTGGTCCAGGGGACTCGGATATGCCCCCAAATATGAACTTTAGAAATAATATGGTTTTCACAAACTACTGAAACAAGTAGAATTATTGGCACCTGTTACTGCAAATGTAAATAACTTGGAACCATTTGTTTTCCGACTGCTTTCGTATAACGTAGATTCTACACAGTTGAGTTAACTGGAATTTGAACCAGATTCTAATTCCTGGCGAGGTGTAATTAAGAATAATTAAATATTCCTATATAGTGTCGTCATATTATACAAATTTTCATAGCTAGCGCAGAGTTGGGTGTGTGTTAAGGTGGCTGTCCTAAATTAAATACATGCATTATAAATGTGTTTATAAGACCCTTGGTTTGTTAAGCGCACGTCAAACGCCTTCATCGTCTGACTAAAAATCTTGATTATTCTTTTTTCGTTTCAGCTTTCTTCGTTTAATAAAGAAGGAAAAATCCACATTAATAAATTTACAAAATGAAATCTATTTTATCATCTTACTACAAATTTTGTATTTATTATCTATCTAAGCTACTTGGTTAGTCAAATTGGCATTTGTGAAGACATTTTATCTCAAATATACTATTTTGTTCAAGCTACTATCATAATTTGATTTATTTCTTTATATGTTACATTAACTGTTTGGGGTTTGGTTGTGGAATGAGGTGTTCATTCTAGAAACAGTTTAGGATAGGCCGCTATTATGTTGTACTAAAATCTAGGCTTGTCCACAACAGGCGCATTTTCAGACATCACACGATTAGTGTTCCTTGTTGTTTTGACTTATATTTAGATTCTTCATAAATGAAGGTTGTGTAATTTGTGTTGATGGCTTTGTCAGGTTATCGGTATATATTAAAAATGCCCCGAAGGAAACACATTTCAGGAAGTGTTGATCGATTCCAACATTTTTCTACGGGGTTATTCTCTCAATACAACTATTTTCAGGCCTTTGCTGTTATTCCAACTGAATTATTCAATTTAGGTTTTATTCTTGTCTTGGGGCCGGTTAGGACAGGAGTTCTATGAATATATTCTTTTTACCATTTAAATCGAGTACTAACTTAAAAACATTCTCGATATACTAGATTTTAGGTTTAGATTTTGGGCTCTTTTTTATAAGGATGCTTTGACTATTACTTTGTACTGCCCATACTTTATTTTCTGCGACGTGACGTACTCTTGAGAAGGCTACATTCGCTGAACACTGAAGTAGGAAGGTAGAAACCAACTCTGTAGAGAGTCTGGCCCCGGTTCTGATTAATTATCATTGAAAATTCCAGTTGGACTGTGAACTGTCGCCAGCGGAGTACAAAATATAGGTCTGGATTGATAGGTGTAAGATCTACCAGTGGTATAAAATCTGGGATACCTTGGGGGAAACACGCGAAGACGATTTATGAAATTAAATTTTTGTTCAAATTATGTATTGCCAGTTCCATAACACACATAACCCTCTTTTTGTAATCAGATTTCATAGCTACATAGTTATTGCATCTCTTTTTAGATTCACTTTATGTAGAGGCATATCTGAGGTAGTAAGAGTCCATTACCACGAGCGTATTTAGCAGCGCGGTTGTTGGCTGCAGTACTTGATGATACCTTGTTATATATGGTTGTGTTTCCATGAACGTGTGAGATTGAATTAGCAGCGCTGCTGCCGCGCACGATCGCCCGTACTTGTGACTAGCCGCGGCGTTTCCTAGCCAGTGTAGATACATTACATTAAATGGTCCTGTTTTCATGGATGGCAGAAATACGTACTACTCCTTCAAAATAGAACCAACCATGTGTTGTATTATGCTAACAATTACAGTATTATTTATCATCATAAAACACTAGATTAGCAAACAACGCCTTCTTCCAGTAGTTTTAAAACCTCTTCATTGACTGACATCCCAGCGTAGTTCCCCGAAAACAGTATTGACATATTTGCTAATGTTAATATATGTATTTAAGCTGACTGTCAAAAGTTTCCTTAACTATGTTACTGACAACAAGCTGTTGGTCTTTAATTTGTATGATGTATTTTTCCAGCTTATCGTTATTAAGGAGCGGTACGTCCTTCAGCTTCATAAGCTGAACTATATTTCGAGTCTTGTGAACGCAAGGTGCTAGTTAGACTCATCGTTACAAACTCCTACCTCAACAGGGTTATAGGCCTAATTGTTTGCACAGTAGTGATTCTATTTTAAGGTGGGGACACTGGTAATCATTGCTGGAGATTTCAACCCAAACAAATTACTTAACCACCAAATGGCTTTCACTACACCTTTCGATAGTCTATTAACCCCATTTAAAGCATGAGTTGGCGTCATGGTCAATTCGTCCCAAATTATTAGTTTTGCTTCTTTGATTGAAGCTGAGGTGGCTGAAGTAACCCTCATCCTGGGCTTTGACGTTTCAACTCAGGGACAGGTATACCCTAATTTTGGTTGGAAGAACTGTGGAGAAAATTCAAATATAATTCTTTGCAACCAACATTAATAATATTTTACTCTGTTGTTTGTGTTATTCTATAGATATTGATTATATATAAATATACGACTGCAGATAACATGACTTGATGTATGAAAATATTAAAATTATTTTAGTGACTTTATTAAGTAACTTCTACTATTCTTCATACCAAAATTGGACTATAGCTTGAATTGAGAGTTATATTTCTATAATAAACCTAAATTACACCTAAAAAAATAGCTAAGTTAGGACACCCAGCCAATTAATAAATTATAATAGCTTGGCTGTTTAATATATCGTGGTATATTCATTCGTACAGTTGTCATTGTTCTATTGGAAGCATACAGCTTTCCCGAGACAAAGGTGGCTGCGTTATCTGATAGCTCGTTATTTTAATTAATCGCTCATATGTAACGATTTCTGCACGTTCATCACAGACTCGGCATTAAAATATGAATTAAAAATAACCTTGGGCCTAGAATGATTCCTGCATAGCTCAAAGGTAAAAGCATTGATGTACTGACCCGAAGATCTGGGATTCGGTTACCATATCCAGGTTTAATTTTTCAATTCAAAAAACAAACTTATATATGAGTACTAATTATAAATAGGAGAAAAATAATATGGTAAGTAATTTTATAATCTCGTATCTGAAATGTCCTTAGTAGATAATTTAATCGCACCCAAAAAATCTTGAGGAGCACCAATCTAACCCAATTTATTTGGTACCTTGCGAATTTGAATATAACCTAAAACCTTCTGTAAAAAAATTGAAATGGAAACTCTAAAATTACTACAACCACAAAGTAAAATAGACGAATAATCAGTAGTTTTAGTAGATTTCTATAGATGACTGTGGTCTAAGCACGATTATAGTATGAGTGAAACGGAGTAGTATACATCGTTACATAAGCATAATGGAAAAAAGATCACAGTTCACCTGAGAGCGTAGAGGCCTAAATTAACTAATAGACTCGGTTACAGAAACATAATTAAAATATAGCATCATAGTTCATCAAAGAGCGTAAATGAACTACTACACTTTGTTAGAGAAACAGAATGAAAAATGGGCTTCATGGTCTGCCAAAGAGCATAACGGTTCCCCAAGCTTTACCATAAGAAGTTGTTTATTTTATTTGATGTGTAGCTAGTCGGTAAGCACTAGCTTTCCCCTGGATATTTATCTATGTAATCACAATGCTAGTGGATCTCCTTTAAGATAATCTTTGTTTTGTGTTCGTTTACTTTTAGAGGCTTTGAGTCTGTGATATCAGTATCTGGGGAATTTTGGGATCGTATAATATGGCTTAGGGCAATAATCTTATCAGAAAATATTGACAATTTTGATTTTATAGCCTAACTTACAAATAACTTATTTTTTCTATTAGTTTGGTAAATTTAGAGCATTGCATTGACTCCATTTGTACGTGATTTTCACCATCTTAGATGTTTTTCATAAAGATAGCAAACTCCATAGTGTATTATTATTATTATTAGCACCGCGTATTACTACCCGTTCGGGTTATACGTACATACGCTAATGTGTTAATGGTAGGGTGATTGTGAGATGAAATGAAGGACCTACAGTTTAACGTGTGATCTGAACCACGGTGGAGGCCTGGCATTCCCCACATTCACAAGTTGTGATTAATACACGTCCTTTCAGAGGTGAAGGAAGGGTTTGGCAATCAGATAAATCTGTGCCGACACTGAGGATTGAACCCCGGGCCCCAGCACAGAAGTCTGACACCTTAAGCCTAGACCACCAGGTCACCCAACTCCATAATTCTCTTAATAAATTGCAACTACCAATTACTCAATTTGTACGTTGCATCTGTCATATTGGATTCATCATCTTGAATTTTTTATAGTCAAGAACTTTTCGTAAAGATGGACTCCAATGAATGAAGACGAATCCAAACGTCCATACCAAATTTCAGATCTCCAAAATTCAATTCAAACGTTTCATCCGCCATCTTTGACTTTTTTAAATTTAGGATTATTCTCATAAATATGGAATACTTTATAGCATGTATACTAAATTTAATCTCTTCATGACTCAATTTGTACATATCGTCCACCATTTTGGATGCGTCATTTTGGATTTTTAAAGTTCATGATATTTTTCATAAAGATTGTATGTTCCATAGCATCCAAACCAAATTCCAGTTGTTCTCAAGACTATCTGGTAGTGGAAGAAAGAGCCTTGAAAGGTCATACAGACATCGCATGGATTTTATTCCATTATATAAATAGGGTTTACATTTATAAATAATGTCTAAATTAGTCTAAATTGAATTTAGCCTTGTAAATGCTAAGGATTATTTTTACTATAATGAGGTGTTTAAATTACAATTTTTAAGCACAAATTATGGCAACTATTTACCACCTAAGTGAGCCTAAATTAGAAATTATAACACTATATACTCAGTTCTATTGAATACATATTTACTAACTGGATATCAGAACAAACCTGTCTATGTATTTATAACTATCACCTGGACTCTAACCAGTGTCCCCTCTAACCACTTAGTCAGGAGAACGGGTAATTTTCAGCGTTTCTGTCAAAATTAATATTGTTTCAAAATAAATGGATCAAAATACTTTACAAACACATATCTGTACTGTACATTCCTAGCTTAGGGCAATGTTCTTGACTCATCTTTCTTTGATCCATTCAAAAAATAATTTCTTCCGGCTAGTGTCATTTACACTATCACAGTCCTATGAAGGCTCATATTTATCTGCTTCGCCAATATTCACAAAATGAAACCCTTTGAATTTGACTGTAGTTTTATTACTATAGCTTATCAAATGAAAAGTGTTATGAAATAAACGCAATCAATTTGTGGCCAGTGTTGTTGAATATACTTGTGTGTGAATCTTTCATTTGTCGAGCTCATGTTTATAAACTTTTTAAAGCATCCTTTGTAAAAAAAAATCATTTTTATATATTTAAACTATAAAAATGTTACAATAAAAAACTCGTTATAAAAATATGAATAGAACAAAACATTCTAAAACAAATCTAAATTTAATATTTGGGTCATTCTTCTCCATGAATGTACTAATATACTAAAAATCTTAAAGTCAGTTTTGGGAAACTATTATATTTTATAACTTTATAAACATTTTTAAGCGTATGGCATGTTTGACCATGAGAGAGGCAGTATATAATATATATAAGTATATATGAGGTATCTTATTTATATAAGAATAAATATAAGATATATATAAGAATATTGACTGCAAACAAACAACTAAAAACACCATTCAAAATGCTATCAATTTACCACTGTGAAAAGGAAAACTACAATTATTTCCCCATTCATATTTATTTTAAGCTGCCCCTGGAATCGTACCAATTACTTTAGTTTTGTAGAATGGTGTTGTATCTTCAACTCTATACAACCAATCTTTAATAAATTTCAAAATCTCATATTGCGTGTGAGTACTATAAAAACGTTTTAAGAAATGAGACAACACATTTGTTTATAGTAACAAGACAAAACTGAGCTCAAACAATTGTTTCTCTCACGCTGGTATTTTGGTCTATTAAAATTAAACTATCATAATTATGTGTTTATCCTATTACACATATTATTTTAATAATCTCATATTTATTTCAATTAAAACTTTAAACCATTTGAAGATCGATAGGAAATTATATCCTCGAGAAATAATGATTCTTTAAGGGTAACAAGATAATACTTCTGTTCACAATTTCATTTTATAGTTCCTTAAGCTTAAAATATTGTTGGGTAAACACCTGCCAGCATCACGGTATTAAATAGCCTTAAGTGGGGAATACACTTGATAAGCTTTTAGAATTGTTTTTATAAAATGCTTACATTTTCTCCTAATTTATACATTAAACAAATATTATGGAAGTGTGGTGTGTGTGTTTTCATTCTGGCTTTTAATTTAGTGTGGTTCGATTCAACTTGGTACACACACATACTCTCGTGGGAACATCTCTGGTTACTATGTTGATGTTTCTCTATCAACTAAATAGAGATGAACATTTTCCACCAAACATTTCATGTAATTGAATCGCAGGGAAAGGGCCGAAGGGAATGTTTTGGCAAAAGCTTTCATTACAATATCAACGTATTAACATATCGACTGTACAGAGTACAGGGGAACTTAGAAACTTTTGCTTTCAACCACCAAGCACTGTAGCAGATATTTCTCTTTGAAAAGATAACTCAAATTGCTATATTTTTTACAGTAACTCATTTGATAATGTTTATATTGTTAACATAATTATGTTAAATTAAATTTAGGTATGAACTTTAAAACTTGGGAAATTTCGTTTGCATTCATTTAATTTAGATCGTTGAGAAATTTCTCATAAAAAACTAGTAACTGCCTTCTCAAAAAAATTGTTTACATCATACAACTTTAAAGCTCATAAATTTTAAAAATAATTTTCTCTTGTTTCTTGAGTGAACCCTTCATTTATCACCCAAAGCTCCCAGCGCTGAAAATTCCAACTTGAAGAATTCTTAACTTGTCTGTACTGTTTATCTTTACCTAATACACTACCTTGGTTGTTATTAAAGAGTGATAAGTTGAGGATATTCAAATGTTGACTAACTAACTTTGACAGACTACGGTTCGAATTCCATAGTGATTTAAAGGCGATATCAGAGTAACCAGGAGTTAATTATGTATTGAGTCTCTAACACCAACATGAGATGCGTGCCGACACCTTAGCTCAGTCGGTACCATGTTTGTATTATGAGTTAAAGGCCCCTGGTTTGATTCTTAGCTTGGTGGTAAAAATTATTATTGGTTAAATATGTGTTTTATCTTCACAATAATGAATTAATGACCGGGCTCTAGATTCTGTGTCTATTATAGATTTAAGTTAGTTTTTAAAGTGATGTTCTGATATAATTAATCTGTTCATAAAGTGCACGATTAATACCTCAAATAAATCAAATGGAAAAATATATATTAAATGGAGAATTTTCCGTTTTAAAAGATTTGCCATTTAAAAAAATACATATACTGTATTTAAATATAAATATCCCAATATTAACAGCTTACACTATGTTTAATTTCTCCTAATGACGTTAACACCAGAAGCATTATCATATTATTTTCAACCAAGAAATAACGATTCCAGTTTTTTAATTACCCTCACTTATCGAATACATTTTTTTTTGGTGGCTGAATGTTTCACATTGGATCTGCTGTATATCAGATATGATTTTACTTAAAAATTATAATTAAAGCCTTAATAAATACATTCGCTTCCACTGGGATTCAATGATTTGAAAATATTTCTAACAACTTTTGACCCCTGCCCCCACTCCTCCCACACACACTCACCCCCAAACATATTATTTGATGGATTTATGTGCTATATAATAGGCTATAGGTGGTTCCATCCCAACCCAGCCCCTTCACCTAATTAGTAGGCCGCAAGCGGAAACTGCAGGGTATTTAACGGAACATTTTCATCTCCAGCTCGAACATTCCTATTGTGTTATGTGCCTGTAACCTTTCCTGTTAACGAAACAATCTTGTTCTGTGACTGAAAGAAATCGAATACACATAAAAATAGTATTCATAAAAAAAAGGTGATATTTGCTAGGTGTGATCTTTTTTGCTGTCACTATTCAATGTGAGTGGCTGTTATCCCTATTTATATAATTAATTTTTATCATATAATTTTTCTCTGAAAATTGTTACTAACATGCCTATAATTAAATACACAACACACAAATATCAGTATTTTAATATCCAGAGAATAGGATGAACACAAATATACACATATATTATAAATTATCAGCTCTATTTGAGATTAAACTTGAGTCATGTCACTGTCATCTCTAACCTTTTGATTACGATAACAGGTAATCAACTTGATACAACTATATAAATAAACTGGCATATATATATATATATATATATTTATCACCACTTCTTACTACCCATTTGGTTTGTACACATATGTACAAATTACTCTAGTGTGTTAGGGATTAGAAAGGTTGAAATTAGAGAATGTGTACTCTCATTTTCATGGTGGGAAATGGAAAACAATTTTGAGGTAAGAAAATCCTCCGTACACCCGATCGAGTTTATAACCCCGATCTCCCCTTCATTGGTAGTCTAGTCTATTACGATAGTGACGCAATAGATCATGGGGCCACCGAAGTGGGTCATAGATATTTAAAATAATCTTTTGAGGGGAAGAGGGGTACATTTGGGTGATTTAGTTTTAACAATTTGTTTCATACGAAGAAGCCAGCAACAAGTTTGAAATATGCAAAATATATTTAAAAAAATATAATAATTTGATGCTGTAAAAATGTCTGGTCACAATTAATAATAACACTTCTCAAGAAAAGGAAATTATTTAAATAATCTAGGTTTGCATAAAGTGTATATAAGTTTTCATTATATTGTCACTAATAGTGTTTGAATTGTGTACCTTAAAACTTAAGATTATAGCACTTTTTTTAAACTAACTTGCTAATTAACATAATACACATTAAATTGTAATGATATGTCATCTTTGGTACTTAAAGTACAATATTCCTGATTAAATTGTGTTTTGAACGTTTACTCTAATTTTAGTAAGAGGATTGTTTGTATACACTATTTTGATGCTATACTAAATACCACTTTTTAATAGTTAACTTTAAACCAGATGAATATTCTAGTAAATGATACAAACATACATTTACATTTGAATATGGTATGACACTTTTTATACGCCTGGTAACTGTTAATTATAAATATAATGTTATTAATTGTTATAAAAATACCTACGTTTAGTAGTATAAAGAAATATTTGCTAAGTGTATATATAATGGCATTAAAACCACTAAATTGAAGGTTTTACATATATTTGACGCTGTGCTTGTGATGGTATTGAACGAACTTTNCATTCGGGTTATACGCACTTACGCTAATGTGTAATGATAGGGTGATTGTGAGATGAAATGGAGGACCTACAGTTTAACGTGGAATCCGAACCACGGTGGAGGCCTGGCATTCCTCACATTCACAAGATGTCTTGTCAGAGATGAAGGAAGGGTTTGGTAGTCAGATAAATTTATGCCGGGACCGGGGATTGAACCCCGGCTGCCAGCATAGAAATCTGACACCTTACCCCTAGACCGCCAGGTCACCTAATTTTTTTAATTAGTTTTTCTTGTATCCAACGTCTTACTACTTATATGGGCTAGGCCTAGAGGTTAGGATGGTCAAGTTTAGACTAAACGTGCCAGAATTTGATTAGAGGGAAATTGGGAAACAATGTAAGAAAAAACACCTGGTTGGGATTTGGGGAAACCAGATAAGACGAGACACGATGCCTTTTTATTCATGACCACCAGTGTGGATATTTATCAAATGAGTTCTTTGGAAGTGTGAAACAACACTTACTAGGTTGATCTCAAGTGTACTCTCTGTAAACCGATCACAGGCAACCGAGATCAACCAGGCTATCGGTTTAGTGGTCAGCGTCCCTGATCTAGAGGTCCCAGGTCACAGACAAATAATATACCCAGACACTCAAACCTCCAGGCTAAAATTGTTGCGGTCCTTTTGGCAGTTTAAGTATTCCAACACTAGGGTCGCTGCGGTTAGCCCTATCATCACCCAGCGTTGACATTAGCGAAGCCCAGTGTTGAAGGACTCAAGCTGGCAAAAGAAGCGAAGTGAAGCCCCTGTAAGGTTGAGAATCTGTTTCTTTCTTGTCTGTGTTCCAGGTTCAATTCCCGGTGATGCCATAGATAGTTTTCCTGAAAGGGGAAAGTTTCTATGTGCTAGTTAATTATGTTTAATAGTTATACTGGCTCCCCTCCTTCATAATTATTGTGGGTATGACGTGTAGTCAACCTCCTGCATGGCCACCGAACTTGATACTGTCGTTTCTCGCGTTTAAATATGTCACAAGTAAAGAAAAACCTATTTATTTTGAAAGTGATTCAATTTGTTTATTTGTAGTATCAAAATATCTTTGGGTTTTTGTATAAATATAACCTACTAACTAAATACAACTTTAGTCACATTTTGTTTGTGACCGGATGCTTGAATGTTATCACTTGTCTCGAACATAACTACATTTAAATGTCGTGACATTGAATAATTTTGTGTTCACAACTTCACGAAACCATGTCAAATTATGAAAATGTAAAATGTAGCATTTAACTTAAATATGAATCATAGTCATGTAATAAAGTTTAGCTTACAAATTTCATAGTACATATCTTAAACGTTTTGCAATGTAGAATTCATTCATGTTCTTTTTATAGAGTAAACACAGTTAAAGTCGGGAAGATTAATCCCCCTACCCCTTGTTTAGAATTATTTATCATAAAAATTACTAGGTTTAAAAAAATGTTATTATGAGACACAAATTGCCTTGTACAGTGTTTTTCTTTTGTACGAGCAAGAAGATAAGGCCAAATTTTAAAATAGGAATAAATTAGTTGGAGTGAAAGGGCTCAATAATTTAGTGCGTGACATCACCTTTCTTATCTGAATGCAGACAGAGGACCTATCTGAGACTCAGCCCCCTTAAAATATTGAGACAATTTCTAAAAAGGAAAAAAATTATCTCTATATTTACCCGCCTGTATAAGGTAATTTGTTTCATCCGAAATTACATGCCGTTTTAACATGAAATATTTTTATTTTCACCGCGTCTCATTACCCGTTTATATTGTATGAAAAATAAATTAGTTGTAGCTCTCTTAGGCTAGGCATTTTTCTAAATGTTTTATCAAAATCACCTAGTATTTTGAAGAATGGGTGTGGGAATACATTTATACTTGATAACTCAATTATATATATATTTATTTTTAGCACCACGTCTTACTACCCAATCGGACTATAAACTTATGCACTAATTGCGCTAATGGTTTAGAGATAAGGAAGGTTGAATTTAGAGGAAATTTACCCAAATTTGCGTGGTGGATAAAGTGGGAAACCAATTTGGGAAAACCACCCTCCGTAAACACGACCATTATCGAACCACGATCTCCCCATCATCGGTAGTCTAGTTTATTGTGATAGTAGTGTACCAGACAATGTGGCCACCAATCGAGTTTCAATAGTAATATTAATAATAATTAGTATTATGTGTTCTGTCTTACGACAGTTCCATTCATTTTGCCATTGCAGTTAAATCACCAATGCACCCTGTCCTCTCTGTATCCTCCATCAGCACCCAGAATTTTCTTCTTTCCTTCAAGTCATCCAATATTTGAATCTTCTTTCTTGACTAGCTCCTCCTTTTCCCTTCAACCTTCCCTAGTGTGACGTTGTTTATAAAACAGTTCCCTCTTAAGGATGTGTCCAATTCAGTTTGCTTTGTGATGAAGAATCACATCCAAAATGATTCTCTTTCTCACCAACTCTTCTTATGACTTCTTAATTTGTCACCCTCTCTGTCCATCTGATCTTCTCAAGTCTTCTCCAGCATCACACTTTAAAGCTCTCCAAATATTTATATTCCATCTTCCTAAGAATCTAAGTTCCTGCTACATACAGTGCCATACTCCAGATGTAGAATTTTATTAGTTTCTTCCTGAGTTCCAAAATCAATTCAATTATATAACTAACATATTAAACTATTCTAGGATTTTCTGGAAATATATGATGAAATAAACCACCTTCCCATTGCGAATATTATACATAAGAACACATATTATAGCTCAGTTATACATGTTTGAATATAATCGAGATAAGATTTATTCATACATTTAAAGAACAATATCAAAATAATAAATTATAGTTAAAACTATCAACGGGCTATAAATATGTTTATTTTATTTTTTCATCGCGTCTTAGTAGCAGTTTGGGTTGTATACCCAAATTAATGGAATGATTATTAGTAAGATAAGATTTTAGAGGGAATGTAACCGTATTTGAGTGAAAAGTGAGCGGGGCCGTCTAAGAAAAATACCCTTTGTACGCCCTACCGGTATTAGAACTCTGATATTCCCGTCACTGGTAATTCAGTTTAGCACGAGAGTGACACGTCAGACCATCCGACAACCGATGCGGATGACGGTTTTTAAATACAGTTCTAAGACATACTAAATCAACTCAATTATATAATTAACATATTAAACTATTCTAGGTTTTTCTGGAAATATATGATGAAATAATCCACCTTCCCATTGCGAATATTATACATAAGAACACATATTATAGCTCAGTTATACATGGTTGAATATAATCGAAATAAGATTTATTTATACATTTACAGAACAATATCAAAATAATCAATTATAGTTAAAACTATCAAAGGGCTATAAATATGTTTATTTTATTTTTCATCGCGTCTTTAGAGCCGTTTGGGTTTTATACCCACATTAATGGAATGATTATTAGTAAGATAAGATTTTAGAGAGAATGTAACCGTATTTGAGTGAAAAGTGAGCGGGGCCGTCTAAGAAAAATACCCTTTGTACGCCCTACCGTTATTAGAACGCTGATATCCCCGTCACTGGTAATTCAGTTTAGCACGAGAGTGACGCGTCAGACCATTCGACAACCGATGCGGATGACGGTTTTTAAATACAGTTCTAAGACATACAACCCGCGTCAGAATTGAATAGCTATTGATTTTAAAGTAACATAATAACAATTTTTTAGCATTTCAAAAGATGGCTTTGAAGATAAAGTGATTTTAGATACGTGGGAAAATCCTTTCAGATATAAATGAGAGTATATTTAATCAAGGATGTGAAAGGTTTAAAAAAAATACGCCCGTGGGAATACAAACATTTCAAAATTGCTTTAAGAATATGTAGGCATTTTCAGTCAAATATTATTATATTTACTTGCATATGATATATAAACAAAAGTACCAGAAAATTAAAAAATGTAAAATATGATAAAACCAAATTCAAATTAGGGTTGTGCAAGGCTTTGAAAACTTTGACTTTGCTTCGAAAACCAATTTTGGCTTCGACAACTTGTGAACCAATAAGAACGGTTAAAACTGATGTACACAATTACGTTTAATATTAGTCATTTTTTTCCTGTAATGTTCAGGCGACAAAAATTCTTAGATAAAATAGCTGCGTACTATTACATTTAGTGGGTCAAACCACATAAGTAGAATAAAACCTTTTTTAAATTAAAAAACTAAAAGAAAATCAAACTTAATATTTGGCCTAGAGATTATTACATACAATTCTATTCATCTTAGCTTCGAATCATAAAAAAAATTGCTTTACCCACTCTTAGCCTAAATACATTTAACATGCATAGGAATGACGTGATAATAAAATGGAACAGACGTAACATTTATTGAATAACATAAGTAATATATATTTTAATCTAAAATTAAATAATATCTTTTTTATACATAGTACAAAGCAACTTCTAAATACGGTACTATATTGTTCATAGTAATTCTAAATTAGCCCTAAAGACATCAAATTTAATAAATTATCATTCGGGTTTTGAGGTAAAACACCACACATATTGTAAGGGTAACAATATAAGTATTTACATCTACTGAAATTTGGGTAGGCGGCGCCAAATGGGGATGCTTATGGACTTCAAATTTGGCATTCTATACCCCCGAGGGCCAGACAACTCATTTTACACGGATATATAAATAGCACTGCATATTGGAAAGAAGATATATCTATACATATATTTAATTGCTTGAGCACAATCAGTATCAAGGCAGTTTTCTTTTACTATGCAGTAAGACATAATGTTAAATCGACATTGATAGAGAAGTGAACTTACATCATCTGAATCATTCAAGGAAAATTTCACATAAATACATTCCTTGCAGTAGTAAGTTCCTGTTGGAAACAACACAGACTTTTTTCTTATATATTGATGAACAAGCCATTTAAACATAAATGTACGACGCGATCGTACATTTCTCATATTGTGTATTATAGGCTTTGAATAAATTTATAAAAAAAAGGTGTTAAGTAAACTTCCCTTAGTTAGGTTTTATCATATAAACAAATACATCATCTTGTTAATCACAATAAACACTATTAGCATATAAATTTTAAACCAAATTATTGACATATTTTTAACAAATTTCAAATTTTCAATAATAAATTATTTCTTAACTACTCTTAAATTCTTTTAATGTTTAAGAACAAAAACATATTCTTATTTATCTTAAAAAAACACTATTCCCAGAATATCATTTTCAACTCAATTAGAGGCCATTTTAAAACATTTATAAAATTTGTCATGATTAAACCATACTTCAATTAATTTATTTTATTAAAACCAACAAGTATTATTTATTCTCATGTAAAATTGAACTCCAAATAACAATTTTGAACAAATGAGGTAAATCTATTTAAAAAAGTTATTTTCCTTTTTTAAAAATCAATGATGGGTAAACTACAATTAAATTAATTAAAAAATGGATACATAGGCCTATGTAATTATTTATAATGTGAAAAACTTAACAGATAACCATTTTGAACTAAATCACTAAAACAACTTTTTAAACTATTCAAATTAAAAACAAATTCTTCAGTAACCTTCCCTTTAACGAATTTCTCCCCCCCCCCAAAAAGTAGCCCATATAGCTTTATTTGTTATGCCAAACAATACTCAAATATAAATTTTAAACGAGATCGTTAAAGACATTTTCAAAAACTTTTAAAATGACTCATCAGTAAATTACCCTTTAGCAAATTTTTACCCAACAATCAAGTATACAGTGCTATTTGGAGGTCAAAAACTCTAAGTATCAATTTTAAACAAAATTGTTAGAGAAATTTTTGAAGAATATTGATTTTTTTTTAATCATCAAAATAAAAAGTCTCTTTGAGGCAGCCCTAATAAATTTAAATATCAAATTTGAATAAAATCCATCCAACCGTTTTGGATCCGTGGCCATGGGCAGACACACACACACACACACACACACATATATATATATATATATATATATATTGGGACATACAGAATTGCTAAATTCTATTTTTTGTGGTTCAGGTTCACATAAAACGTAAAGATTCTCATAATCTCGAAATTGATATTCATGATTACAATACTTTCTTTTGATATGTATAATTAAAAAGTAAAGATAGGATGGTAGAGCACATTATGAGGCATAGCCTACATGTTTGGTTAATTAGTCGATAAAGAGAACAGTGAAAGGCTCTGATTAGATTGGCACAGGATAGGAAGAAATAGAGGTTTGTATCAAACCAGTAGAAAGAATGATGTCACGAAAAAAAAAAAATTAAATTCATGTGGAATTTTAGATTATAAATTTCAATTATGTATCAAATCTTAAAATGAAGATATCTTATAACGCTTTTGTGACAATATGTTTGATATAAATTGATTATACTAAGTTAGCTCTGTCAGACACAATAAACAAATCCCAGATTATCAAGTTAATTTAAATAGAGAAAAAAAACAATTTTTAAACGTATATATTTCCTTCTCTTTTGGTAATAAAAAAAAAGGAATAATTATATCAATAGGAAGATGCTTTATTTAGGGAGGCAAGTTTAAAGATAAAATATAATTCATCATCGATAGTGCAGCCTTAAAAATATGCAAACACACTTTAGCTTATTACTATGAGGAATTAATTTGAAGTTATGTAAGACATGGTATCGAAATTAATTTAAGAATACTCCATACTCTAGATTATTTGTTTTTAAACTAAAATGTATTTTTACGCTCTAGAAATACTCTTTAACAATAGTCCCGCTGTCTATGGCTTCAGGCTTACAATATATTGAATTGCTTAAGACGGGAAGGTCGATGTTTGAATTTAGTTTGGGTTTACTCTGAGTGGTTTTTCACATGTGATGTAATGTGATTTATCAGGCAGAGTTACTCTAAAGCGGGTGAAGTTTCACTAAAACTACTTTTCTCATCCCTATCCCTTGGCCTAAGAATTTAATGAACACAGTTCTAAACATAATATTTTCAAAAAATACACGAATTTAAATATTTTGGTTCATTATAGGTTTAAAAAGTTAGTATATGTTTTTTTTTAAAAAGTTAAAAGGCGTTTAATCAACATATAACCGTTTTGAGTCTAGGTTTTTAAAATTAATTATTTTTATTAGCTTTTATTTATAGAAATATCATACAACCAATATATTTCTCGACGACACAGTTAAATAAACAATAAATATGAAAAAGAATAAGAACGGGGATTTGTGTAGTGTTTGAATATTTTGCTGGCTCTACGTTGCAATTCGAAACCACAACTTCCCAGAATCCTTTAAATCCAGCTATCAATGGCGGATTTATAGCCTACGTACGTCGTATTTTACTTTGGTTTGCCTTCCCGTTCTTTCTTCCCGATTTCAATCTGTTCCACTTCCATATAAACCCTATTTTTAATGCAATATATTCTTCTTTACAATTTACAAAAGCATCTTGGCTATCATTACAAACTGAATGTTCAGGGTGGGGGTGGGGGATGTGAGGGGATGCTGCAAAAACATTCATCTTACCTACAAGGGATGAGGCGACAACAATACAGACTGGTTTGTTTATGACGCAAACGCGGTGAACTCAAAGTAATCAAACCTGCTGACACATCGACTTACTTACAATTAAGAAGGTGTGTGGAGTTATTGACAAAACTTGCATGTCTTCATTTGTATACACAAGATGAAGAGTTTTCACTATCACCGCGTCTTACTACGAGTTAGGGTTGCACGCATATGTAGGCCTACTAGTTACGCTAAAGTGTTAAGGATGAGTAAAGATATATTTAGAGGAACTTAACTCTCATTTGCTTGTAGGGTGAATGGAAAAACCATTTAGTAAAAATACAATCTTAGTACACCCGACTGAGATTCAAACCTCAATCTCCCCGTCATCGGCAGTCTAATGTATTGTGAGAGTGACACCCTAGACCATGCGGACACCAAAGAGGGGCATGGATCATGATGAACAGATAATTATATCTTAATATAATAGTAAATAAGTTGTATCGTAAATCCAACAATCCTTCCCCCAAAACAATTATAATTTTGTTTTGTGTGTGCATACAAAATTACCATCAATTTATTTATAAACATGACCTTATTATCATCGTCATCATTTGACTAGTAGTTTTAACACCAAGTATTTACTTTACATAAGAGATAGGGATAAAAATGTCAGTTTAAAAGAAATATATCCTAGTTAGCGTGGGGGATGTTAAAATCTTATTTGGGAACCCACCCTCAAGTGTGCATGGCTGGGAATTTAAAACCTTGACATCCCTCCCAAGGGAAATGGAAATCTAACATCTTAGAGCTTTCAGCCTATGGTACGGTTTACTTATAACTAAATTAAATATTAAGGAAAGGCGTTTGTAGTCTTGGCAAAACTTCATTTTAATTTTGTTCTATGTAGTAAATTAATATTTTATATTTAACACTGATCTACAGTACTGCCACTTCCCCCTCTCCTTTGTCCCCAACCAGTTTCACATACAAAGGAAGGGAATGGAGGTTGCAACCAGACGAAGAAAGAGGTTTCTTAAAACATATATTTCCTTAGCGAACGTTTTGTTGCAAGTTACTTTCTGAACGTTTCTTCTAAGATATCTTTCAAAGATAGCTTGAAGGTTTGTAAAAGAATTTCAATTTTATAATAATAAAAAAACACCCAAGCTCCCAGAAAGAACGATGCGCCTCCGTAATATTAGCTTTCTTGTGTTGACAAAGGGGGCCGCCTTCAAAATTCAATGGTATCTATTCCAAGCGTCGATACTCGATACACACTGATGTTTATCACAGGAATATTCAAACCAATTTTGTTTAACGCTTTCTGAAGGAGCCGAATAAGCATATTTAACCAAATATTTGACTAACCAACATTCTCATAAACTTTTATTTAAAAAAGGAAAAATCATGAAATGATATTATCATAAATAGATTAGCTAATAAAAAAAAAGTTAAAGAGTAAATTACCAACATTCTCATAAACTTTTATTTAAAAAAGGAAGAATCATGAAATGATCTTATCATAAATAGATTAGATAATAAAAAACGTTAAAGAGTATAATAGTATTAAGGAAAACATTAGACTAATAGAAAGTAACAAATTATTTTAGGTTTAATTATGACTTTGTGCCAGTGTAAGAAGATTAAATTTAATTAAAACATTATTTATGTATACTCATTGAACATTATTTGAACAAACTAATTTTTAATTATCGCATCATTACTCTACTGACTAGATTTTCTGAAATAGTAGTTTAGTGCGAGTTGATACCGTTTTAAATATAGTTTAAATATGAGGCCTGGACACTAGAATCAAGCCCACGACTCTTAGCTTAGCTCACCAATGCTTTACTGAATAACCTTTTCGATATACAAAACACACATTTTCATCATATCTCAATAATCTACACAAGTCGTAGTACAAAATATAACTATAATTATATTAAATTTAAGTTTAACATAAAAATTTTTTTTATCAGCAATCACTGTTTAGCATCAGGTAGTACGTGTGGTATAAAGTTTGTTAGTTCCTTTAATGTATATTTAAAGTGTTTAGAATTTAAATTTAAAATGTTTTGAATGTATTATAGAATGTATCCATGTGTTCTAATCCCCTTTTTCAATTCAATAGTCATAGGTGAGGTTACTATAGTTTTGTGGTTTAGAGAGAATTGGTGAGCAGTGTTTCTTAAAGATTAGCCTGACAGAATCATTGGAACATTATTATGCTAAGCAAAATTTTCAGGATTATAATCCCTTTCAAGGATGAAAGTAAAAATACATTAATATCCATTGCACCAAAAATATTAGATTTTTTTCAGCAGGTTGATTTCATAATGTTCATGAACCAAAAGCGCCGTGCAGAGAATTTACTAGGCAACCTATTGTACATTTTTGCTTAGCAGTTAGTATCATTTCAATTCACTGTTTATTTTATCGTCACAGCTGTGGTCATCCCATGTAGTTTAGTTCTCGATGTATGTAAGAGATAGATTAAGTTAAGCTTTAAATAATTATTTGGAATTTCAATCTAATTTGTTGCAGTACATTAGAGTGACGAACCTTAGTTTAATCTTTTTAAAGAGTAAAACGGATTGAATTGATAAGTTTGAGTATACTTAAAAAATAATCGGCATATTAATTTTAAGCACGAGATTCGGTATGAAACAGTTTAGAACAACATGAACAATCTGAAATAATGGTTCACAGATTGTAAGTATTGGCACCAAAGCGTACCGCTAAAAACTTATAACCCGTTGATGGTCGCATGATCTAAGATGTTACTCTCGCAAAATATTGGATTGACAAGGAAGAAAATGTCAGGTGTTTAAACTAGGTTGAGTGTCTTGATAGTGCTTATTCCTAAATATTTTCCTACTCTCTTTCTCCGCGGGAATGAGGATACATTTAATCTAAATTTTACCCTATTATTTCTTAATTTATTAATGTGATTGTAATAGGGGATATTTAAAATAGGTATTAAGACATTGTGTTCAGAATAAAAAAATATGTTTAGCGTGCAAAAAGGAAAAATATTGTCACACAATCGTTCACAATTCATTATATTGCCTTTTGGGTTTGAAACCAAAACCTCAAAAAACAATTACAGGTAAATAATAAACATACTATATACATAAACATGTATATGTTAGGCGCAAATACCGAAAATGGGCAATGGATAGAGTTTTTGCTCAATCCTAGTATTGGACGTTTTAAAATTCTATCCAATTTCGGGCTTTGGCCGTCTCCAAACAGCCAAACCTAGGATTGTGCAGTTAGTCTACTAAACGACCAAAGTTGAAAATACATTTTGAAATAACATTTTAGTTCGTTTCTCGACCAGACTGAGAAGGTGCAATTTTGAGCAACCACATGAATTCAAGAGGGCAAGTGGATCTCATTGACATGCAATACAGAACCTGACAGAGATTACAAGTTTATTTTAAAATATCAAGACAACCTGACCAAATTTGTTTTTTGGCCTAACCTAACCTAACCTGACGACTGTATTTCCAGCTTGGGTCGTTAGGTAATTGAATAATCTTAGATTTGGCTGTTTGGATACGTTCAAAGCCCAAAATTGGATGAAAATTCGGGCTTAGATCATTTTAAAACTTCCAATCCTAGAATTGGGCAAAGAATCTGTCCATCGGCCGTTTTCGGGCCTCGCGTCCAACACAAATACAAGGTTGGACAGAAATAGCTGATGGTTTTTTAAACGACACGCTCTTCCTGTAGGTAGCGATACCACGCATAGTAAGACAGATATTGAGGTATAGTTTGCCATGGCACGTTGGTGTGTGCGAGATTGTAACACTGCGGTAGAGCTATTTGTTAAAACCAGCTCCATCATTGCTACTCAACGAGACTTTCAGCGACAGTTTAACCGAAGGGATACACCATCATGCAGCTCGATCCTTGTTTGTGTTTCAAAATGACGAGAATAAGGATCTGTTGAGGACTATCAGGTAAACCAAGATTTGTAATTAAGTATTTAATATTCCAGTCCTAAAATATTCAAGTGATTCATTTACCTACTCACAAATCAACATAAAGAAAAAATAAATTACAGTTGTAGAGCTCTGAAAAATTTGCTGAATGAAAACCCTGAAATGCTGAATACTTTTCTTCGTGTTGAAGCTCATTCTCCCCTTGATGGAGCAGTCAATAAACAGAACAGCTGCAACCTAGCCGCAGAAAAAACCAAGAGATTCATCACCGTTCTTTGCATAGTGATAAAGCTACCGTTTGATATGCTGTGGCATCTTTCTGTATAACTGGACCTTATTTCTTTGAAGGGGGGATGGTCAAACAGTAAAAATTAATGTTGATCGATATACAATCATGATTGAAAATTTCTTGGCTTCAAGAATCAACAGCTCTCCCTCAACGGGAGTCTCTTTGATTCCAACAAGATGGCGCCACAGCCCACACGACTCACGTCAGCATGGCTGCTATCAGCAATGTGTTCCAGCTTCCAAGGCCATGTGACTTTTCGATTCGGAGATGTGAACTGGTGATCTTCGGTCAGTATAGTTTGCTTGCTTGCGGGCTCTCACTGCGAGTTTTTTTTATTGGAAAAGAAGATCCTGTATTAATGTGCAAATCTTATACCATACTTATGAAAAAATGGACTCTTATCTCAAAATAACATTCCTATACTACTTGTAACTAATTAAAAGTGTCTATAATTAGTTGACTACTGTAAAGTTCATGCGAGCTTCAAATTTTAAAGCTTTATTTAATCGCTATAGTAATTTTAGATGTCAGCGAACAATAAATTTAGCCTAGTTATTTAGTTTGCGTTAACTAATAATCGACACTTTCAATAAGCACCGTGTTTCTAAACCAAACATTAATCACATTGTAATTGAAACTCTCCACTAAGAGTAATGAGTGAAATTACCGTTATCCATAACATCAGCAGCAGCCACCGCCCATAACGTTTCATTCACGGAATATTGTCATTGAAAACAAGGCCGTAGCCAGCCAATAATTTCAGGTCGGGGG